>BJBW01006300.1:0-16244 GCA_004320125.1 Scolopax mira
AAAAAAAAAAAAAAAAAAAATCGTTATTCCAGCTTAATTAATGCCACGCTTAATTATAACACCATGATGTCAGCGGTTTTAATTAAGTATTGGCTCGGTTACAAAAAAACTCCTCGCTGCAGTAAGAGTCACTATCTGCAGATTTTGTGCAAATCACTTGGCTGGGGGGGGCGGTTGGGGGGGGCTCTCGGGGTTGGGGAACCGGGGGGGGGGGGGGGGGGGGGGGGGGGGGGGGGGGGGGGGGATCCCGGCTGGGATGGGATCCTGGGCAGGAGGAGGAAGGGGCTGAGGCACCCAAAGGGTGGAGAAAGGGAAAAGAGTTCCTTGAGCCCACCTCCTTGACCGCTTCTTTTGGGTGGGTTGTTTTTTTTTTTGGGGGGGGGAGGGGAGGGGGTTTGAGCTCAAGTGTAAGTGAAGATGACAAACCCGAGCTCATCCTCTCCCAGCCGCTGGGAACGGTGTTTATAAGTAAAAAAAGAAAAACAACACGGAGCAGATGGGACCATTACACATGACCAAACCAATCAATCACAGATGAAGGGCCCAGGTGCAGCGCAGCCGCGCAACAACGCACCATTTCACAGTCTGTCAGACACATACACATGGTCGTACATGAATGACCCTCCTCGGCTCCCCCAGGACCTCATCTGGAGCACGTCTCCCCTCTCGCCTGCCTCCGCTCCCACTGACGTCTTCATAATCGCCCTGTCTGGGCTCTGCCGCCGCCGCCCGGGGAGGGGGGGCACCGAGGCACCTCGCCGCCCGGAGCCGGGGCTCCCCGGCACCCCCAGGGCTGGGGGCGATGCTGGCACCCAGAGCCCTCCCTACACGGGGTTTTCTGAAGGAGTTGGAAGTGTCTATGGGAGATGGGGAAGGTGGGGGTGTCCCGGGGGGAGGAATGGATCCCAGCCCCGGCTGGGTGATGAGCACACAGGAGCCACAAGAAGAGCAAGGATGGACAGAGAGGAGGTGTGCCCGGGTACCACCACCCAAGATGCTCCCAGAGGGGCTCCGGGGGGAGGACACATGGGTACCACCACCTGAGATGCTCCCAGAGGGGTTCTGAGAGGAGCACTTGTGTCTGGGTACCACCACCCGAGATGCTCCCAGGGGGGCTCAGGCCCCCCAGAGCCACGCAGCACCCTGGGCAGATGGAGGAACATCAAAGAAGGACCACAGCCCCACTGCAAGCCCTGCATCCCCACAGCTCCCTGCCCGAGCCCCAGAAAGGGGGATGCCAGGGCAGCAGGAAGGGGATCTTTAAGCTCTTTAACTTGAGGAGAAGTGGTGGGTGTCATTTACCAAACACCACCTCGTCCCCTTCACGCTGTTTAGGTGGATGGAAGGAGAATGGATCCCATCACCCAGCGGGCTCCCACCTCCCAGCAAAGCCCCAGAAGAGCAAGAGAAACCCCAGCCATCCACGGCCACATCATCTGGGCAGCCAGGGAGGGGAAGACAGACAAAAAATGAGCCAGGGAAAAAAAAAAAAAATAATCTGTCAGCATAGGGAGGTGTAAATATGAAATATCGAAACCCTTGTGCCCCCCCTGTGACTCACCCACGTCCCAGTGCCGACCAGTGACTCCTCACCCCACGGGGGTACCTGCTCCCCACCCAGAAACTTAAAACTACACCACTCAACACAAAAAAAAGCCAACCTTATTTTTCCCTTGTTGAATAGAATTTACCTCAGCCTGAACCCTGCTGTACCGATAATATAAAGAAAAAGTGTCATTTCTGAAAGGCCCACATGGAAAAAAAATAAAAGGCAGCTGAGATAAGAACATCCACTTCTCCAAAGCAGTCATCCTATTTGACCATGTAGATCTAGAAGATGTTCTTGTCACAGAGACGCTCACCTGATGAAAGGTCTCACCCAGGCAGATGCCTAATGAATTTCACTTAAAAAAAAAAAAAAAAAATCTCAAAATGCACTCCATTCATAAGGCACGAAAATGGGTTCATTTAAAAATAAACAAACAAACCCTTTCAGGTTTATTTTAGCTCTCTGCTGTCACACGGAACAACCAGGGCTTCTTTACATATGCTCCAAGATATACATTTCCATTTTTACGGTATTATTTCAGAGAGTGACCAAGCTCGTGCTTGGCAGGTTTTGACAGGGAGCAGGAAAAAAAAAGGTGCCCAGGGGAAATCCTGATGGAATATCTACTAGAGCCAAAGCCTATCTCCCGCACGCTTTGCTGTCCAACGTTGTCTTCTCTCAGTTTTCATGCAAAGCCCCGAAAAAAACCCCACAAGTCACATCTCTTAAGTAATGTTTTGAAAGTATCTACCTGGAATTTTGAGTCACGTTCAATGTAGGAGGCACAAGTGATTTTGCAGCACGTTGGGTACCGAAATAAACCCTGTGTATCCTCATGGGCTCCCTCCATCTCCTACCCCGGGCAGCTCAGGGAGCCCTTTCATGACATGCTGGTTTCTGGTGGTGTTTTTCAACTGCTTATCCAGAGAATTTCCCCCCATTCCCTTCATTAGTACCTTGGAAATACTCACATATTCTATTTCCCAGAAATTTTTAGGCTCCCAGGAGCTTCCTACCATTTTATGCCGTCTGCTTGCTCCCACCAAACTTTTCTAACATCATACCCATTCAGATTTTTTTTTCTAGTGCTCTAAAGAAAGAGAATCAACTTATGTTTTTGAACGGGTTTCCTTCTCTTCCAACCAACAGAATCCATGCATTTGCATTAATAAATTTCTCTTCTCTGGCTCAAAAGGAATGGTGGTACAAAAAGCAGATGTGTACGTTGGATTCTTTCAAATTAAATTTCCAAAAGCTGAGCCTATTCTAGCTCCAGATCAAAAGGCACTACAAGACCATCCCCTCCCCTTTCCGGCATAATTACAGAGATTTCCTTCCTTTGGTTCCGCTCAGCACAACAGGTAAATCTCAAAAACCTGGAAAATAAAGATGGGTTGGAGTCTGGGGCAGGGAAATATCCACTTTATTCCTAGTGGCTGTTTTTCCTTCGGAGCCTCGTGCCAAAACCGCCGGGGGGAACGCACTGGGTTTACACCCCGCATGCTGGCAGGACTGGCAGGACTGGGAGGACTGGGGAGAAGCAAAGCTTTTAACACTGAGAAAGGTGAGGGAGGGCAAGGGAGCCCTGCGAGTTCAGATCTTGACAAACCCCCAAAAGTTAGGAAAACGGAGCCGTTTTCCACGTGCCTCTGCAGGAGGAGACGCGCAGGAGCACAAGCACGGAAGAGAAAGCCAAAAATAATATTTTTTAGAGAAAAATACAGCCCTGGCTCTCAGGTGGCAAGGGCACGGGGCGGTACAGCGAGCGCAAGGCCAGGGCATGTCAAGTAGGAGACATTCCAGGCCGGACACAAAGCTGCCCGGGTTGGTTTGTGTTTCTGCCCACCCCCCCAAGCAGGATATTTACTCCAAATACCGACGACGCGCTTCTATTTTTAATTTCCAATAGCATCTGGCTCTAGAGCTGCCCATCAGCGTGTCCCTCTGTAGGAGAGCTTCTGCATGGAACTCCTGTCACATCTGGCCTTTGCTCAGCTCCAGGCTCGTGACCGGTGTCACATTTGTCACTGGATCTGCCCTGTCCCCCCAAAACCTTCAGAAGGGACCCTCTCTGCAGCCCCTTCCTCCCTGCGGGAGGCAAACCTGTCTTTCCCCCCCACTCCAAGCGAGGGGGTTCTTGAAGTCAATGCTCACATTAGCTTCGTGTGGCACCTTCTAGATCCCTCTTTTATTCCTCTGCCCCACACAAACCCCCAAGAGTTAATAATCAATGAATCACCACCGAAGAAGGTAACCAAATCATGCAATCGCGCAGCTCCACCCCTGCTATGCAACCCTACGAGACAGATCGTTATCTCTAATGGAAACCAACCCAGCCTGGGGTTCTCTGTACACCCACACCTTCAGTCGGTGCCTGCAACCCTGGCCCCCCCCCAACTGAGAGCAGGAGGATGAGGGACGTGGCACCAACACATCCCACAGGAGATGTTGACAGAAGGTGGGCAACCCATACCGAGCACTTGGCTGTGCCAGGGGGTCTCTCGGATGGGTAGTAACCACCAGCAAGACACAGGAGGTTCATATTGTACTTAAAATACACAATTTCAATGCCTTCGGTTAAAACTCTGGGCGCCCAATAACATAAAACGTTCAGACCAGATGAGCTGAAAGGTCCCTTCCAGCCTCAGGAATTCTATGATTCTAAAATCACAACCCCAAGGAGATGACCAGTGTTACCTACAACCACAATCTGGGCTTCCTGCTCCTCATTCCTGGGTTTTATTCCATTTCTACCTTTGATTCTCGTCCTGACCTTGGAAAAGTCACAGCTTTTCCACCCTTAATTCAGCAAAACCCGCTCAGACCGTTCCACCTGGAGCAGCCTCCGTGGCCAACCCATGGGGAAAGCAACTCCCACGGGGGAGTTTTCCACTGCCTGGGAGTCTCCCTCTGCCCATTCCACCAAACCTACACCTATATACAAATATAACAAATAACATTATCCATCTCACCAGGCTTATTTCACAAACACGAGTGTGATACTTCGAATTTTAATCCTGCTGGACCGCGTGGCCATCGGAGCGTCCGTGCACCAGGGTGGGACGTGCAGCCCAGGAGAACGTTCACACACGGAGGGACATCGGGGCACAGGACAGGACGTGAAGATGAGGGGGGAGTTTATGGGAGAGAGGTTAAGGGAGAAGCTTTCAAATTAAAAAAACAAACCGGGAGAGCACAAGCAGAGCAGAAGAGAGCAGCTGAAGTTATTTAATTCTCCTAAGTTCTGAGAGAGCAACAAGGAAGCATGAAAAGAGGGGAGTAAGTTAAAGAAGAGCTGTGGGAAAAGTAGGAAAGAAGGAAAGGGCTCTGTATCCCTTTGGCCTTTTTTAGTTTTCATTCTCTAGCTCCTTCCTTAGGTTTCTGCTTTCCTGACTCCTCTGTCCTTCATTATCCTCCTTCCTGTTATTTTGCTTAAAACTGGCAAAAATGACAAACTGCACAGGCGTTATAACTGGCCTGAATTCCAAATATAAGCCCAAATCTAGGCCAGAGGTATATTTGGCAAATACAAATCCTTGCCAGATTTACACAGCTCTAATAATAAGGTGACAAGAACCGTGCATGGGATTACGGATGTGGCTTCGCTCATCCCTTCCAAAGTGCCAAAATAGTTTCCTTTGACTTTTATTCAACCTTTGCTCAGAAATCTCAGACCATTAGCTTTGGGGGGGGGGGAGGGGAAGAAAAAAACAAAAAAGAAAAAAAAAGAAAAAGAAACCCCCAAATGAAAAAAGAAACCCCCTAAAGAAAAAGCAAAGCTGTTTTGTGTTTGGGGAAGGTTTACGGGCGCTGTTTTCCATCAGCCCACAGATCTGTCTCTCTCCATTAAGCCCCCACCAGCCGGCCCAGCCCGGGGAAGGGCTGCCCCGTACAGTCCCAGCAGGACACTGGGAGCAGAGCTGGAGCCTGCTCTTCACTCTCCCAACCAATTCCCAACCACGGGAGCTAAAGCTGGGTCCATCCTTTCCCTTCCCTTTAACGCATCAGAGAAGCGGCAGGTTCACATTATCCTCTCTCCCTCTTCATTCATCTCAGTAGCTCAACCAGAAAAGTCCTTTTTACATTTTGAAAACCTCCTAAGATCCCACACAACCCTTGTTCCCATCACGGGCTGGCTGCTCTCCATCTCCGGTCAGGAGAAGAGGGACATCCACTTGCCACTCCTTGCCATCTGGAATAATCCCACGGCATCTCTCTGAACCACCAGCTCTTCTCAAACACCTCCACCACCAGCACATCCTTCCTTTCCCTTCTCCTTCACCATCCCTCTGCGTTGCAGTAATTAGTTTGATGGGGCTGAGAGAGTTGGTGGGTTCAGCCTGGAGAAGAGAAGGCTCCAGGGAGACCTTAGAGACCCTTCCAGTCCCTCAAGGGCTCCAGGAGAAATGGGGAGGGACTCTTGAAGAGGGAGGGGAACCACGGGATGAGGGGGAAGGGTTTGACACTGAAAGAGGGCAGATGGAGATGAGATTTTAAGAACTTCTTTGGTGTGAGGGCGCTGAGAGCCTGGCCCAGGTTGCCCAGAGAAGCTGTGGCTGCCCCATCCCTGGAGGGGTTCAAGGGCAGGTTGGAGGGGGCTTGGAGCAACCTGGTCTGGTGGGAGGTGTCCCTGCCCAGGGCAGGGGGTAGCACTGGGGGGGGGGCTTTAAGGTTCCTTCCCACCCAAACCATTCTGTGATTTCACTCTGCACTTTTGAAAGCATTAAAAGCCTCAGCCATAGTGACTGGCAAGTCCATTTTGGTGGCTACCCAGAGGCGAGCTGCAGTCCCCAGGGCTCGGGGCCGTGGCAGGACCCCCCCTGCCCAGGACCGTGGCCAAAGCTGTATTTTTCTATTGCCTGGCTTTTAAGCGTGGCTCGCTCCCCTCCGGTTTGTATCATCAGCAAATCTCATTACACGATGGAAGAAATATGTGGGCTCTTATGAGAGAACAAGTCGAGCTTCAAAGGCGAGCCCGTTCCCAACATGTTACAGGTGTGCACCACATGAGCAGGCACCGAAATCCCAACTGGTTGGGGAGGGGGAGGGGGGGTGATGACAGCTCCATATAACGTGATCAAAACCATTTCGCATGTAAAAAAAAAAAAATATCAAAGCCAGACAAAGAATAGTTCTGCCATACAAAGAGGTGCAACCTACTCAAACAAAACATGCCGGCTATTTAACTGATGGAGTTAAACAATTCGGGGCGTTTATGAGCCCCCTAGACAGAGGTCCCCTATTGCCTCCCAACCCACCCCCCCTCCCAGCTCCCCAGCAGGGATGGGGGCAGGAGGGCAGCTCCCCAGGTTGACCTAAAACCCAAGCATATTGTGCACGTGGAAGCCAAGGGCTGCGGAGGCGATAAAAGTCTCTTGTTCTGTTCTGCAGAAAAGCAGGAAAAAAAAAAAAAAAAAAAAAAAAAGCCAAAAGTGATTCTCAGGCAAATTTTCAAAACACAGTCAAGAAAAGCTCAAAGATGCAGAGGCTGGAGCTCCATTGCCTTGAATCCAGCCACACCTAAAAGGCACAGGATATATTTTAAGATAAAATATTTTAAGATGGCTGGCACTTTGGCTGTATGATACACATGGAAAATTTTGCTTATGGGCAAAGAAAGCTGGTTTTTATATTAACAGCAAAAGGCCAAAGTGCCTCTGTAATAAACTCCATCTCCACTGAACACCCATTAAGTCTCTCACAACACAACCTGGGCATGTTCTATAGAAAAGGAGGACAAATTCTACGTGTGACTTCTTTCTGTTGCCATTCATGCTTCAAAAGCTCTCAGTGTTCTACAGTTTCCATCAACAGAAAACTAGGGTTAGATTGAGAAAATTGAGAAGATCTAGGACATGGAGTAAACTGAGCAATAGGGATGCTACTTGGTCACGACCAGGAGGGTGGCAGGAAGCTCTAGGAATTTAAACAAGGGCAAGCAGAAGGCTACAAGCAATGAGCTCAGTCTCTGGCTACATGTGGGTGTTTCCATCCACAAAACAGGGATTATAAGAGAATTTATCATCTATCCAGAGATTCTTCTGCAATCCCTTGCATCCCAAGAGAGGTTATTTCAGCAGTTGGTGGTGTAATAGAAGGCTACTGAAGCCAAAGCGTATTCCCACCACGATAAGCGGGCATACAATGCACATACAGTGCATCTACAAAATATTTTACTTCTCCAGCAGAACTTGGGACAAGATCCTTAAAAGGAAGGTCTAGTTAAATTTAGCTGGAAGCTTAAGGAGATCTATCAGCCTACCAAACATCCATTCCATTTTTCATATCAGATGCCACCAAAGAAGATGGGTAGAGGTACCAGAAGGTGTGTCTCCTCAGGACAACCAGCAAAAACAAAGCACGTTTCCAGTCCGTAGGTCAAGGGAGGAAAATGAGATGAAGGAACCTCTGATGGAACCTTTGCCCTGCAGCTGCAGGGACAAGAAATCAGCAGAGAAGATCTGCCAGCAGTTGCATTTGGGAAGAGGGCAAGACTCCACTCAGGGGAGAGAAGAAAGGGTTTGGTCTTCTGCAAAAGCTATCCAAAATACTGGAGAGAAACTTCGGCCTGGGGGATGGGAAATTTTGTTTGATCTAGATTCTATTTCTAAAGTATTGCAAGGTTTTAAAAATAAAGTGTTTTGCTGAATCAGCTCTGTATCCAAATGTTCTCCTCTGCCAGATGGACAACCTAAGTTCAGTTTTAGTTTGCATTGGTTTTTTCACAATCCACCAAATATCAGTTAATTTTAATTAGTGTTTTTCTAAAGCATACGATGAAGAAGACCACAAGTCTTAAGTCCACAGCACTGCAGCAGCTTAGCTCCGAGTTACCAATTACACCCATCACCTCCCTCCCTCCCTTTTCACGTGGTTGCCTGTTCAACGGACATCAAGCATCTCGTTTTGCCTCCAGCTTCAGCATCTGTACCCGCCAGTCAAACCTAACGAGTACGAGAAACTAATGACTCTGGACCAGGAAGAGGCACAAGAATCTTTGACAGCAAATCTGCAAAAGCAAGAATGCCTCTGAAGAAACACCAGACTCAAGGATGGCAAGCAAGATAATGAAGACGCAACTCCATTGTTACACCGAACGTTTAAAGGTCGGTCATTCCTAAAAACATGAATCCCACTCCAGTTCACACACTGAAGACCGTGCCAGCAAGAACATGATTCTTCTAGATGATTATGAGGTGCACAAAGAGGAGCAACAGAACTTTGGATATTAGTTTTTCACAGATCCAGGTCCAGACTGGCGAGGGTCAACTCTGAACCTGAGGATAAACATAACAGCAAGAGGAGTGTGTGCCTGGTCTCATATCCTCCTACACACCACTAAGGGGAAAACATTCCAGATGTGTGACCTGACGTATCTTGCCTTCAAATGTGAACATCAGACCACTCAAGACAGACCTTCCCATCAGAAAAAGAATATGGTTTTTTGGGGCGGAACTAACAAATATCAATTTTTAATTTTTTTTTTTTTCTTTTTGAGGAGGCAGAATACGACGTACAGCAGGAACCACGTGGAAACACTTCACCTTATGTTTGTCGAGCTGTGATGGTTCCCTCAAAGAACACACCCTCCTCACCCAACTGAGCTATTGCTTATGGATGGCCCAAGTTCAGTCTCCCTTCCATACAGGACTGTACATTTTGCGGAGACTGGACTCATTCTAAAATACATTTAAAGTATTTAAAATGATTTAAAAATAACTGAAACAGAGAGACACACACAAAACTTATTGATGAAGTCCTTATGGGACAGAAGCATTGTGCCCCTGGTGAAACACAGAGGTCCTCTCATGGTGATCCACGTGGACAGCTGAGGATATTATGGAATAGAGGGGAGTTGGTTGGTTGGTTGTTCCCCCCCCCCAAACATGATATGGTCCTCTCTCTTTTCTTATTTGAGAATTCTGTGATAGCTCCTCCATAGAGTTTAATCCATCTACTGATGTTCTCACCCACCGTGTGATCACCCATTCTGGAATAATCCCTATTTTCCTTCAATATTTCTTGCTTCTCTCCTGGGAAATTTATATCCGATACTGGCATCTGTTCCCCATCCTCTTTTGTGAACACTGAGGCGAAAAATCCATTTATTTTTTAGCAGTGTCTACATCATCTGTCAATAAATTACCCTTTCCATCTCTAAGAGGTCCTAAAAATCTACTTTACTGACCTCCTCTTCTTTATGCATTGCAGTAATCTTCCGTGATTATTTATCTTGACCTCACAGACAGTTGCTCCTTTCTCTCTCTTTGCTTTCAGATTCTTATTTTTTAACACTGAACCTCATTCCACACTTTCTCTGAACTTGATGTTTTACACCTTATATTCTTGTAGAATTAACTTCTTGCCATTCTTAAATACAAGGACGTTGTGTGTTTTTCAGCATATCATTTATTTTTAGCCCAGCAGCTTAGAATATACTGGCTTATTTTTCAGGAGGTACCGGTTCCCCTCGATGTCGTGCATTTACACAGCATCACCTTCCCATCAGCAGGCAAATTATTGCTTTAAAAATTATTTTCAGTATTGGTCTGGCTTTGAGCCCACTTTAAGGCTCAGTCAACAATGGTTACTCCAAACTTTCACTTATTTTCTCATATGTTTCTTCTTTCCTCCTGTTTTGTTTTGCTAATTGAAATAAGGAATGGTTAAGCAGGTTATAGCCATCGGGGCAACTTCTAGAGATTCCTGCAAACTTCCCCACGTAACAGTTCCTAAATCAAGCTCTCTCTCCAGATTTCCAGTGACCTTCTGGGTGCTGCCCCGCACGCCATGGGAGATCCGTGATCTCAGCCAAGCCCAAACCCAGGCCAGAACTGGCTTTGGAATGAATTTCCTGAAATTCAATTCCATTAAAGTTAAAATTTAGGAAGGAAAAAAAAATATTCTCCTAGAAGGCATATTTAGAAGAATAAAATTTGCTGGCAATGTGAACCAGAATTCAATTCTAGTGACATATAAAAATGAAACTATAAATAGTAGAAAGGATAGGAATGCGTCGATATAGATATCATAATTAAAAGGTATTTAAACAACGAATTAAAACCGCTTGTAACTAAATTCTTGCTGATCTGTTTACAGAGCTTCCTCGTCCAAGAATTAATCAAAACTGCTTTTTCCAGATAAATTGTACACACGCGTGTATATACATATATACACATACGCAATGCCACTCTTTTTAATATTTGATCACTGGCCTAATTTCTTCTTTATCACATTTAGTCAGCGTGTTTGCTTCCCAGAACATCCTTCCCCATCGCTTCTCATTCCCTCCTCTTTTTTAGAAGGAGGGAATACGCTTGAAGACCACAACCACATAGTAAAAAGTTTGCAGAATAAAGACACGTATCGGCGCGCTCTGATTTTACTTAAAAAGAAATCTCATCTAATTAAAAGTACTGATGGTTCCTGTTAAATGCATGCTCCGTATCGTTTTATCTCGCGTGGTACAAGGATCAAAGCGTGGACCTAGAAGAGCATCAGCCTTGAACAGTGTGAGAACTGGTGCTGTCCTTAATTCGGACCATATGGTAAGATGTATCTATGGGCACGATGCCGTGGAGAATTCCTGTTCCCTCCCTGTCATACCCTTTTTAGCCTTTCCACGGGAACTGGTTTAGGTTTGATTGTGTACGTTCTGTGCGTCCGACCATACGTGCCCCATCCTGGGGCTGAAGCTGGGGAGGGAACAGAGAGGTCCCTGCAGAAACCGGCAGGAGCCGTCTGGACAAAAAGACAATTAAAAATTGAACTACCAAAGCCAAAATGATTTTTTTTTTTTTTACTACAAGACTTCCTCCAGAAAGCAACGATGGTTTTCTCTGCTGGATGTGTCCTTAGATGCAGAAAAAGCCCCTGACGGCTGCAGCGTTATCTGGTTTTGGAGAATTCACCAAGACCTCACAAAATAAGTCAATTTTATTTAGGGAGCGCCTTATTCCTTCAACGTCTCCCTCCGCTGGGAAGTTCAGACGTCAGGTACGTAATAATCAAACTGATTATTAATTATCCAGCCATTGTTTTACACAGCCTGGGCCTTAACTAGAGAGCATAACCAAACCATTGTTTGGGCCTGTTTAACGGACCGTGACCGGAGCAGCTATGGAAATGACCTAGTAATTCACCCAATTTGGTTTGTTTCACAGATTTTCCCACATGTATGCTTTCCAGCTGCAACCCAGATCCCGGGAAGCCCATCCCCACCTCTAGGTGCACAATCACCCCTCACCTCACCCCAACCAGCTCGGGGAAAAGAGGAAGATTGCAACTAATTCACAAACCCAGCTTTTTTTGGTGGTGTATTTCTCTTTTTTTTTTCCCCCTCTCCTCTTTAAAAAATAAAAAGCCTATCAATGGTTTTCCTGGTAGGGGAAGGTTTTCTAGAAATTGAATTTTTTCCCCTCTATGAATATTTTAACGAAGTCACTTATAGGTTTCTTTTAAGGCTCAAACAGGTGTGAGCTAAAATCCCCCCCCCCCCCATCAGCTCAGCTGGAGAACAGCAACAAATGCTTATTTGAAAGCCAAACCCAGCTCATCCATACAAAGAGCAGCAGCTCATTAACCATTAAAGTGCCTTCTGGATGTTTCTCTATCAATACACTCGCAACACAGGAAAATAAATAAATAAACACAGTACATTTTGTTTATATATATCTCAAGCAGATAAAAGCCAAGAGCTTTTTGAGTCGTCTGTGCCCATCTTCCAGGTCCCCGCAGAAGGGAGGGCTGGGTTCTCAGCAGGAGGATGTTCCCCGCTGCCCCCAGGGAGGATAAACTTTCAGGCAGTATTTTGCAAACTCCCAATTCCTACTCCAACTAGAGATCCAACGCATTCGTGCCCCCCCACGAGTCTTCTCCACGGTGCCAGCCCATGCCAGGCCGGGCAGAATACAACCCTCACACAAAACAGCTCCTTAAAAACGCTTGGACTCGCTTAAGAACAAACTACAAAGGAATGTAAACTTCGCTGAAAACTATGTAGTACAAAATAATATTTCAACTCTTCGCTCAGTACGTGGACGTTAATTGCCAGAGTCTACAGTTTCTATTTATACATCTGCTGCTGCTTCCCCAAATAAATGGAAATGTCCTTGTCATTTCTTTTCTCCGGGCCTCAGGAGCGGGGCTGGGGTCGAACGCAGGAGCTCACAATCCCCACGAGATTGACTGGCTGCAAAATAGATTAACTCTTCCTTGGGCACGGGACCATCTACCTGCAGCAACAAAATGTTTTGCAGCACAGGTTTTTTATTTTCTCCCCTGCTCCTTTTGTTCCCAGGCAAACAAGAAAGGGACACGGCACCACAAGAAGGGGGTACGTGAGCCAGTGTCTTCCGCAAAGCGTTTTTAAGGCATCTCTCAAGGCCCCAGTTGTGATTTTTGTTGTGATGATCTTAGAAAGCTGAAGCTCCACATCCAAACTCCTTGGGTCTCGGCCTTGACCCCCTGCATAACTGAACTCAAACTGTACTTGGGGTTATCCAGAAGCAATTCCACTTTGCTGGGCAGAAACCACTAAAACTAATCCAGGAAAAAAAAAAAAAGCTGGAAGAAATCCTTGTCCAGCTGTTCCCGGAGGGAACCCAGAGTCTTAACTTACACATAAACTTAGATACATGGTCATTAAAGAGCAGAACAGACCAGGTCTGAAATCAGTTCTGTTTTGTGATTCAATTCTTGGGGACACTTTTAGTGTCCACATTTATTTCCCAGATTAGCGCCCTTTTTAAAGCCTGGAGACATTGAAAACAAGGTTTTTTGGTGGGTGACACAACTCTAGATTTGGCAAAAAAAACCTCAACAGATTATTTTCCCTTCATTTAGGTTGAAAACCCTGTCTTGGATCCCTTCTGTACTCACCCAGGGATGTGAAGAACAAAACAAGGGGTTGGGGGGCACATGTCTCCATACTGCATTCAGCAGAGCGCTTGCAGGGGGAGTTAAGGGAGTTTAGGGGTGAATAAAAACACAGAACCAAAAAACCCCAAGATGCCAGATGCACAACACACCAAAGCAGCCTCCCCGGCCAGCAAGAGAGTCCTGTGGCTATGGGAAGGTGTCCTGTACGGTGGGACCTGTCCCTTCCAGGTCATGGCTGGTGTCTACAGAAATAGCAGTGCTGCTGGTGGCCCCAGCACCGTTTCCAGCCTCAACCATGGGACCAAGTCAAAGGCCACCCTGTAGTCCAGCCCCAACACGCTTTAAAATGTTTTAAATGAAAACCTGAGCTTGGGATTTCCACTTCTTTGGTTTCTGAAGCCTTTCTCGACCATTTTAGTTTTCTATTCAGATCTTCAGTTATCAAAACTCATCCTAGTCGATGCTATAGCTATCCAGACAACCACAGACTTTTTTTCTGGAGAACACAGTCCTGCTTGTGATTCCTGAAAATGCTCCTTTGACTGCTTTTTCAAAGAGTCATCATGTTTCTGTGTGTTGGATACAATTTATTATTTTTTTTCCAAATATAACATTCATGTCTTTGTTTTCTACCCAGGCTCCTCCAATAAACACCCTCACTAATCCTAATAAACTGCATTGCTCTGAAGAGGCTTTAGGAAGCAATAAGAAAGTGGCAGACACCCTTCAGATGAGTACCTGGCTGCTGAGTGTGTCCCCCCATAGCACAGGTGACCCCTATGAAGCATCACAACCAACACGTCCCCAAGTGGTGGCATCTTTGGGTGCCTCCGAACGCCAGAGCCCAGAGACCATCAAACCCCCTTTCTGCATTTCAATTTAACAACTGAAAAAAAAATAAAATAATAAAAATTAAATAATAAAAATCACCGGACCAGTTTTGACATTTCCCTCCTGGTTCCTCACGGACCTTCACTTCTCCAGCTGCAAAAGGGGAACCGAAGCCACCTGACATAACAGAGGGGGTGTGAAAAAGAATTAACGTTCGCGATGTGCCAGACGCTAACTGAGAAAATCCAAAATCTGCCAGGATGAAATGTAATCTCATTTTAGGAAATGTTGAAATCATTTCTGCAGAAGGTTAAAAAAATAATAATCAGGCTGAGTCAGATACACAGCATGGAAAATTTCAGCCCAAATGTTTATAGTTTAGCAATTGAAAGCAAGGCCTTATAATGCCGTGTTGGGTAAACTTAACTAATCTGCAAAAATTCCAGTTCTCCTTAGAATAACAGTAACAGAATCAAAGCTGTACGGATTAAAAGCAAATGCCACAGAATATTCGTACGGAGACAAGTGCTAGTGTAGCATTAAAAAGAATATTAAAATTTGGCATGTATATGGAGCAACCAAGGAACTCAGGATGTCTTCCAGACAGTAATTCATCGTACCTCACACTACTCCTGCAAAATCTATACTGTGGGCACTTGGGAGAGAGAATTAGGAGACACACTGAGCACAGAGAGGTTGAAGGACTTGCCAAGAGCCCACCGAGATGGGCCACCAGGACCCTCGGGCACAAGCCCTGCCTCCAGCTCTCCAATGGCAAGAGAACCCTAAAGCTAAGAGGGAAAATCATGACTTGGAGGTTTTTAAAAAAGGAATAGGGAAAAAAGCAAAGGGGGAAATATTTCTTTTGCAATGTGAGTGCCAGTCTCTGGCAAAGGCAGACCTACAGCTCCGGAGAGATCCATGTTCAGTGACCTTAGAGCCTTCTACAGGGGCACAAAGCAGCATCAGGAATTAAATACCGGGTGCTAGGGAGGAGCATAGGAACTCTTTCAACAAGAAATCTAAAATCACTACTGCAAACAGCAGAGATATATATTATCTTTCTGGAGGGAGGAGGGGAAGAGGACACAAACTGTCCGTGTAACGGAATAAGAAAAGCGCTTTTGATCTTTTCTATTCTCATTTTTCCTGCTTTCCAACAAACTGGCTTAAATCAGCTTTGTGATTTAAAAACCTCTGGGAAAGTTTTCTCCCGCCCTGAGTCCATCCCCACCCTCTGCTGTGACCGGTGGCCGGTGCCCAAAGAGCTTTTCACAAGACCTCACCTTGTGTGGCACGCTGGGTTAGAGCACTCAGAAACAGCATAAACCTAAATATTCCTGGTAGGCAAAGAGGGGAGAGGAACTGAATTCTAATGAACCAGCAGCTGTCACAATACGACCACAGTAACCAAATCAAAATATCAACCACTAACCCAGATGAGATTCAAAGGTCACCAAATAAGCCAGCAGCTTTCTTCAGCAGCGCCCACAACCTCCATCTACTCCTGGCAGTGAAACGCTCCATCGAGCCACGGGGGGTTCGGGAGGAAGTCAGTGTGGGTCAGGAAGGGATTTCATGTACCAGCAAGGTACCCCGAGCAGCAGGAGGAGAAAACCCTTCCCAAAAAGCACACCTGGAAAGGGGAGAGGTGATGGGAAGCGACACCCGATGTGTCACGGCCATGGCAGCCTGGAGATACTCCAACCCCACCTGGAGATGTTCCTGTGCCACCTCCTCTAGGAGGACCTGCTTTGGCAAGGGGTTGGACTAGGTGATCTCCAGAGGTCCCCTCCAACCTCGTGTGATTCTGTGATTCTCCACTCCTCCCCACGGGGCTCACACAGGCTCCCCGCTAGACACTGGCCACCTAAAAATGGATTTTAAAATACAAACAGCCAAAACCTAAAACACAATTAAAGGCCTCGTTTAGCACAGCCTGTCTGCAAACAACTCTGGCCCACAGAGAGGGGGTCAGCAATAC
>BJBW01006300.1:16717-31826 GCA_004320125.1 Scolopax mira
TTTTTTTTTCTGTAACCCAAGGGCAGGCAGAAGAGAGAAGGACTTTTAAGTTCTAAAGACTCAAATGGAAGTCAAACCCAAAAGCCCAGTGCAGCCCAGTGGGTT
Organism: Scolopax mira; assembly: GCA_004320125.1. Classification (NCBI taxonomy): domain Eukaryota; kingdom Metazoa; phylum Chordata; class Aves; order Charadriiformes; family Scolopacidae; genus Scolopax; species Scolopax mira. The sequence continues at coordinate 16,823 of BJBW01006300.1, forward strand.
CCACAGAAGCGTGTGGCCATTTGGGAAGTGGCTCCACACACCACCTAAGCCCCGTGGCGTGAGTTAAGAAGGGAGTGTTGACATTTCCCTGCTTTTTTTGGCTTATATTAGACCCTTTAAAACTGTTGTAACCATGTTTGGTACGTGAATACATACAAACGACTACAAGCTCCAACATTGTCCCATATGTTAAACAACTCACAAATATTTCCCAATATTAAAAGACAAGGCATATTTTAGGGACGTATATTAGAGCTGAAGAATGATATATCGCAGTTACAGCTCCATGTTTTTTTTGGCTCACGTTCAACCCTTTAAAGCAAAGCATTTGGTTAGTTCATTGACAACTGCAGAAGAAGGGTGTGATCTTGGCCGAGCGTAAGCATTACTAATATTTTTACATCATATATTTACTTTAACCAAACTCATTTATCAACCGTAATTAAAGAAAGTAGCTATCATTCACTGACAAATAATTACAGCCTCTCTTCATACCGCTCTGGCGTTCGCTGCTGAGCTAAATGATTATTCGGGGGGTGTCCAAACTTTCTATCGGGGGGGTGTGGGGTGGAAGGGGGGTCCCTGCCAAACGCCCCGGGCAAAACCTCGCTCCTCTGAAGCCGACTGGGCTGCAGCTCCCCTCGCCTGAAACCCAGGAGCTGGCAGGTCCCAGCAGGCAGCGAGCCAGCCTGCTCCAACACAAACAAGGCCCTCGGTGTCCCTCACCACTTATTTAGCTCTTCCCTTTCGCAAAGGTGTCTTTACTGTATTTTCAGAAACCCTCCCCTACTTTAAAAGCCCCCTCCCGAGAACGTCCCCATTTTTCCTGCCGACCGGTCGCTTCTTTGGAAAGGAAAGGCTGAGCAAGAAAACACAGTTCTGTTCAGTACACACCATCGGGGGATATTTTTCAAATGGCAGGACAGCTTCCAAAAAAAAAAAAAATTAAAAAACAATCCCTGTTCCCACCCTTACGCTGAGTACTATCAACCCCCAAAACGAGAAGGAGGGATTTAAACCCTCCCAATTTTCTTTCTGGTTCACTTATTCCACTTTCAACACCACGGTCAAGTTAAGAAATTTGATTTCTTACTTTGTATTCTGGAATTGACAAAGGGAGGAGAGAGATTGTCATGCGACCCAAGGTCTCTGCTCGCCATATGATCATAGTGTGTCCCATCTCCATAGTTCTGTTAACAAATTGGGAAAAAAAATAAATACAATTTTACAAGTTTAAACAGCACTTTTCAAAACCTACAGGTTCCATATTTCCCTTTGAAGATCTAAGCCAGCTCTAAGAAATATTGTTGCCTTTATTGGCTTCCCCTATTGAATCTGCTGGAAGCGATGCGTTCCAGAACATTCTTAAAGCTGTTTCAAATTTTTATTTCGTTAGTAATTGACTTTGCTTTGCTGTGTGGATAATCCTGAATGGGTGAGCGAGATGAGGGGCCTGGAATTTGGTGCTGGGCAATTCAGCATAAAGCCCTCTCTAGGCATCTAAGTCTTCTCACCCATAACACAGGCAAGAAGGGCAAAGAAATACTGCTTTTAAAAAGAGATTTTAAAAGCAAAATGTTATGGAGAAGTTTGTCATCTTAATCACCTCATTGCTATATGTATGTACTGGACTATAAGAAAAAAATACAGATTTTTTTTTTTCCCCCCACAGTGGGTGTGGAAAGTTAGTTCTTACTGAAAAGGCAACCCTGCTGCCCTGCACTGCCTTGTTACCCCTCAGCACCTCCCTGGGCATCAGCAGCAGCAGGGGCCACCCAGAGTCAAGGATGTGTAAAATCCTCGCCAGGATCCACCCCTAATTCTTTAAACACTCTTGGGGTATCCTCCTGCTTTGGGTCACTCCATCACCCAAAATCTTAAATTTAACTACAAACATTGGCCAAGTGCAGCAGTCACGCACTGGTTTGTTTCTTTGGGTCAGAACTCAAGAGAAACTCTTTCTCCCAAGGTGGAAATACCATCATCTTCTTACAAAGAGGGAAAGAGAGAGGGGTCAGGGCGGCTGCAGAATAACACAGCAAGTTAATGCACAGCCTTGATTCAAACCCCAGAGTTCTTCCCAGGCTCGTGCTCTTTCCTTTATCTCTCAAAAACTTAATTGTACGCTCACATTCAAGTTGTTGCATGCATAAATAATTGTGTGTGCAAATTTCGAATTTACTTTTCAAAACATTTTTCCCTCGGAAGCAATACAAGTGTCAAGGCAAAAAAAGAGGGATAAAAATAAAACTGACAGATGTGAGCAGTAATGACGTAATGGATGCTAAGCAGGATGGAATAAGAAAAGGTGTCGGGCTTCCCTCCCTTGGTGGCAGGGCCAGGGTCCCCCCCATCGTGCCATAAATGGGGGGACCCCCCCGGGCTGCCAACAGCCACCTAAAACCCTCTGCTGGCCCAAGGTCCACCAGGGGCAGGACCTGCCCCAAGGGGAAAGAAGGGCCCTGGGATGAATGGAGCCTGGAGGGCAGGGAGCTCCCGGCAGCGCCGCTCACCAGCCCTGATCCTTCAACGGTAATTAGAAAACAATTAAAAAGCCATTTAAACAAACCATTTAAATAAGGGCATAAGTAAGAGCGAAGCCACTTTTTGCCCAGCCTAAGTGTAAACAAAAAATAATCAGCTCTTCGCTGCGGCCCCAAGGAAGGGGGGAGCAGGGATGCTCCGGCTGGGGAGAGGGGGGGACACGGGGACACGGGCAGGGCTGTCCCCAGCGTTACACCACACGGCTGCTCTGCTGGAAATAGCTGTTCTTCCCCATCAAAATAAGCAGCATCCCATCCTGAGGTGGCTAAAGGACGTGGATATCTGTCCCCAGCCACAGTCACGGTGACTGCCACCAGCTGTGTCACAACTCTGAGCCAACGGCCAGTCTCACCAGAGCACGGGCTTGGTGTCTGCCTGCCCCAGAGGGGGGTCCCACAGCTATGTTGGGGACCATGCCAGATGGCCGTGACATCCTCAGAGATGGCTGGAGAGGTGGGGCAAGTGGCTCGCAGCCAGGTCACCTCCCTGGAGTGGCTCGGATGGTGCCAAAACACCCAGGGCATCCCCTGCCCAAGGAGAAGGGTTGGAAACCCCCTGACCAGAGACACGGGGGGGCTGAGGTTTGCTGCGGGGGGCAGGGGGGGGACCGCCCTGACATGGGGAGACAGCCCTGACGTGGGGAGACAGCCCTGGTGGCCCCTCTCTGACTCTGCTGCCCTGAACTTGGGCCCTGGGGTGGCTGTGGGTGGCCATGGGGCCACATGCCACCCATGGTGGGGGCACCATCCCTCTCCTCAAGTTTGGTAACACCCACATCCCTAAAAATCCAGGTATAGAAAATTAAATGCTCGGCAACAACATCTGTGCTCTACCTGCTCTCTCGGGGGTAGGGGTGGCTGATACGGCCTCACAAGGGAAAAAAAGAGTTACTTAATATTCTCGCTACCTGTTAGAAGTAGCAGAGCAGGTACCAAATTCAATCACAGGATCAGGTTTGAATGTTCAAAAAGAAAGAAAAAAAAATTAAAAAGAAGGGCAATTTTCAAGAGAAGACAGGCTACGGCCAACTTTGCATGCCCATTTTTCCACGCAATCAGGTGTAAAACTCATATTTAAGATTGTAAATTTACATATGCAGTTAAGTCTGGTTTGGGGAAAAAGATTAGATATACTTACCCTGGATGGACTAGGATGTCCTGTATTCCCCCAGGACCCTGAGCTAGTTCTGTCTTCTACATCTAGGGACAAAAAAGTTCTTTAGGCTTTATTGCAATAATTCTTTCCTTTTGTATAGGCACTTTTAAATTAATGTTTCAAATTAATCTCCTGTTGCCTTTAATTAAGAATCAGGCACAGGGCTACTCCGATGGTAGTGGCTTCTGACCCACTGCTTAAATTAACTCATTTAAATTCACAGCAGAAATGAACCGGACCCTCAGGAACCTGAGGTTTGAACATAAAAATTACTTCAGCAGCTCAGTCTTTCACAGCACTTTAAGAAGTGACTGCACTGCACCCATTAAAAGCTTATCAATTAAAAAAAAAAAGCACAAAAATAGGTATTGGCAGACAATAAAAAGAAAACAGGATAAACCAGACGAAAGCTAGAAGTTTAAGTAAGGCGTGTTTGGGGTTGATGTACTTCTACTCGTGCACGCGTTTGTATCTCAAGAAGAGAAAAGCCCCTTCCCAAAGGCAGAGCAGGTGTTTGTGTCTTTTCCTCCATGGTTTGATATCCCCTCCCTTTGAGGGGGGGTCTCCAGGAATATCCCATCCCACTGCATGTGTGTGAGGGTGGGGGGAAACCTGCCGTTCAGGGCATGGACCACAGAAGCAGGACTCCTACAAGTTCCTCCTCACTTTGCCACAAAAAGACAGAAAATGGCAGGCTGAGACATTCCTCAGCCCTTGCAGGTGACACCAACCTGCGTGGGGCAGTGACAGGCCTGAGGGACAGGATGCCACCCTCAGGGACTTGCACAGGCTGAAGAAGTGGGTCCACATGAACCTCATGAGGTTCTACAAAAGCGAGTGTAGGGTCCTGTCCCTGGTTGGGGGCAACCCCCTGGTGTCCATAAAGGCTGGGGATGAAGGGATGGAGAGCAGCCCTGCCAAAAAGGGCTTAGGGCTACTGGGGTGGTGAAAAGCTGGCCATGGGCCAGCAATGTCCACTCACAGCTCAGAAAGCCCCCTGCAGCCCAGGCTGTGCCCCCAGCAGGGCAAGGGAGGGGATTCTGTCCCTCTACTACTACATTTTCCTTGACCAAAGTCAGGTCATGGACACATTTTGCCTATGAATGCTCTCCGTTGTTTCACAACTGCCAATATTTCTTCTCCGACACAACTATTTTTCTTTTCCACTTTCCCCAAGTCTTTCCCAGTATTGTCAATTAACCCCATTTATTGGTATTAAAACTTCCCCATAATATTGAATGTTCTTTCAAATGTGGAGCCCAACAAAAAAAACCCCAAACAGTCACTTCTTCCAGAGACACCCCAATCTACCTCTCTCAAGTAGAGTAAGGTGTACCTCCAGGCTGGCCACGCAGCTTCTGAGGTTGCCCCAAGCCCAGGAGAAGTCCCCAACTCAACTCCAGAGGCTCCCACTGACAGATGATCATAGAATCATAGAATGGTTAGAGTTGGAAGGGACCTTAAAGATCATCCAGTTCCAAACCAACTGCCCTGGGCAGGGGCACCTCCCACTAGAGCAGGTTGCTCAAAGATGCTCCACGTTGCACACAGGTACCCTGAGATAGGCTTGGGGAACCGCTGCCGCCACGAAACCTTGACTAAAACAAGCTGGGAGGCTCCTGAGACTTTCCACTTGGCTAAAACTTTAATGGCCAAACACAACATGAGTTTAACGAGGCACCTGCCCACAGGTTTCATGGAAGCCTGTGAATAATTCCACCCAAACCAGAGTTCACTCATGTTAATTCAAATAAATGAGATCACTCATGTTTAACGTTAAGCACATCCTTTAGCCCGTTGATGCCCACACCATACTGCTAAAATCCATTACTTTTTTTTTTCTTTACTTGCAGTATGTTAAATATGAGGAAATGTGATTGACATTGATCTAGAACAGTATTATTGCACATTTTGGTGCTATTTTCCAACTCGCTCCTGTGTACCCACCAGCATCCTAATGAAATAATAATATCGCTTGCCTTTTCCCACACACAAACAGCAGCTTTAATCTAATTGGAAAAAAATACATCTTTGGTCTTTGCTGGCTAGAGAAACTTTCTCTGGGTGCTGCCAAAGGCTACGCACACGAGCAGCTCCCAGCCCACCCGTGCACTGGGTCATCCAGACTTCCAGGACCAGTGGGAACTCCCCCGGTCCGAGAACCAGAAACACGGTCATTAGCACTTTAAAATACAACTGCTGCGACCAAACCTGGTTGATTTCCAAGATTAACCACCACCAAAAAACCCTAAAAAAAAATCCCACACGTTTGTATAGTTTAATACTTTCCCCCAATTACAATTCCTATTATCACAGTAACAGATGAACGTGTTAATAGCACAAGACACTCTTAGGTAAATATTTAGTTAAGCTCCAGAAAAAGAAAGAAAATGTGTATCATTTACCTGACAGATCAGATCAACCATTCTATTAGGTTAATTAGGCATATTTTTAAAAAATCATTTGTGTTATGTAACAGGCAATTAACTCTCTAGAGCCCCAATCCATTGCCTGCTAAAACCCAGTGGATATTATCCCACTGACTCCCATGAGTATCATCCCACCCTTCCCAAATCCATGAACGAGTGGAACAGCTCAACCCTCAGGGCCAGCACCTGCGGAACCCGGTGACAGCTCCGAGCCCACCTCCAGAGGTGGGTGACAGAGAGGTCACAAAGGTGACAGAGAGGTGACAAAGCCAGCACCTGGGCTTCAACCCCCTTCTGTTGCACCAGCCTGGGCAAGGGGTGCACTTGGTTGCTGAGCTCTTCCCTTTGGGATCCCACCACTTGGCTCCAGCCAAGAGTCTTTGGTCACCCCTCCAGAGATGCTGGGTTGACAGATGCCATTTAACCTACTCCTGGTGTCTCTTTTTTGTCAGGTTCTCCACCAAAGAAAAAAAAAGGATTTTTTCCAGGCACAGAGGAGGGTAACCACGCTCCCAAAGCTGCCCAGTGCCTTCCAGCAGCACATGGCTGTACTGGCTTCATGGCCAACCACTGGATGGTCTCAATGACGTGAAAGAAACTATTTATGTGCTTACAGTAAAACACGTGTTTTTGTGGTGAGCTGAATTCCCCTGGTTGTCCTTTCTGGTATTCTTTGCTGCTTTACCCCTACTTCTCCCTCAAGCCAAGCATGCCCATGACCAGAGGGCACTGTCAGATGCTTAAAATAACACGGGAACACCAAGGACCTCAGGGCTGGGGTAATTCCTGGTCTCTGCAGCCATCCCAGCCTGAGTCAGAATAATTCTGTAAGATTTGCCTCGACTCCAAACTATTTAGACTTCTCCATTTTGGTTGAAAACTCCTTGCCCTTTACCTTGCTTTAACCTGAGCCCACGTCACGCTCAAGGTCTTCCACCAAAGTGAAAAGTCCTGGACTCTGATCAGAAAACGACAAGCAACGGCTCTTGTGCCTTATCTTCAGAGGTCGCGTCTTAGCTTTCGACCAATTTTCTTTGTATTTATACTTAAATGTGCAAACTACACTATATTACTCTGCAAAACATCAATGAGAAGGCTTAATTAAGTAACACTGACAGATAAATCCATTTCTTTCGCAGTAATCAAATCAAAGCAGGTTGACATAACACAGGAACTTAATACAGTTATTCCCTTGTAATTGGAAAAAGGCCCTTTACTTCTCATTAAAGCAATCTTCTGGGTATTGGCATAATAAGAAGGCTCAGGGCTTTAATACTGCCCTATAAAAGCCCCAAGACACAGACCCCTTAAGCAAACATGCCAGATTATCTAATTCCTTGATCATAGTGGAACATGTAGTTATTGTTTTAAACTACTAATTCTTTATTCTCAGCTAGAGACAAAAAGGAGGAACTCGGTCTAAAACACGTATGATGGAGCTCTATAAAAATGCAAGCTCTAGCTGGGGAAAAAAGAGGCTTTTTCAACAGTACCCAGCATCTTCAGCTGGGAAATTGAGAGTTTAGCAAGAAGAAGATTGTTCTTGGACATACAAAGATGAAAATTATTCTTGGACATAAACAGTTATAAAGAGCAAATAATAAACTACTGTTTTATTGCATCGGTGAATTTGCCGGAAAGTATTTTTTCAGCGGAAGCAGAGCCGGTCAAAGCCTTCCTGCTGGTGATGTGTTGGGACCACGCTGTCTCCCCCTGCCCCGCTGTCACCAGCGACCACCTACAAGCCCTCAGAGAAGCACCACGTCCCCTGCGGGCCACGAGCAGAGTCACAGTGTCACCGGAGGGGGCTCAGCACCCACCCGAAGGGTTATGGCCTCGAAGGGGTGATGCGAGGGGTCCGAGTGGTGGATGGACAGATGGGCCTCTTGGTGGGAGGCAGCGACAGGCAAAAGCCACCCAACTTCTGGCCCCCTCCAACCAGCCCGCAAATCAACAGTGCTTCTCCCTCACCCAAAAAGGAATAAAACCCCACAACACCACCCCCACTAATTACTACCTAGTTAATCTAGCCCAGTTTACTAATAATTTAGTATGACAGATATTACAAGAAGGTTTGTAAGCTCCTAAACCTAATTCCAGAAATGTATTATGCACCCTGTAAGTACTGCCACTTAGGTAATTAGGACAGCGAAACCCTAATGACACCAAAGTCAATGCAAAATTCTCCAGCGACTTATTCTCAGAGCTGGGATTTATCCCAGAGTGCATAATCTTGATCACAGATGTCATTTTCCCCAGAATGTGGCTCCTGTAAATTAACCTCACTTAAATCGCCAGCGTTGGGCAACGTGACATTCCAAAAACCAAATCACCACGGACAGACGTGGTCAGTTTCTCAGAATGAGATTCATACACAATTAACAGTGGGGTTTAAATAACATAACTTGAGCTTCATTCAGCATGTCAGAACTTCCGGCTAAAAGCAGTAAAACCGGCAATTAAATGGAATCAAAGCATTCTGAGCTTTTTAGGGAGAGAACCTGGGAAAAGGATATTCGACTGAATCCAGAAAAGATGTTCCGGTCCCGTTTGGCTGGATTCGAATCCTATTACCTCTATTAATGATCTGGGCCTTCAGAGAGGCCACTGATGCCTAAGGATGCAGGGAGAAGTCTGAGTTTGGGGCCAGAACCTGCACTTAGGCAGCAGAATGGGGTCTGGAAAGCCCCAGTTGAGCAGCCACCGAACCCTAAAAGCACTTTTCAACAGCCTGCAAAGTTCTGCTTCCTGCACCAAGGCTCCCCTGACTTCTAAAGGGGGAGGGATGGCCTGGGAGCCCCCCGGCAAGGACACGGGGCTCTGAGATCCTCCAGATCACACTGTGCCCAGACCCCCTGGTGCTCCCCATCTGCTAAACAGACTCCAAACGTGTCCAACACACACAGTCGGGACCCAGTCCAGCAGAAGCAGAGGAGATACCATCGTGGTCCACCACCAATATTGAAGTTGGAGCTCTCCAGAGTGCAGTCAGTGGCAATTACATGTTCACCACCAGCTGTGCTTTAGAGAAGCAGCAACCTGATCATTAGGTGTCATTAAACAGCTCAAGATCTCAAAGGAATAAATGTGCTTAACACACACCTCCAAGCTGCAGAAAGGGGAAGAAGTTCAGAATCAGGTGACCTAAAGGGCAACTTAATGCCTAATATATGTAACTTTAAATTATTTTCGCACTAGGCCACTATCTCTGACACACAGTGTGACCCCTTGGGCCAACACCTATTTTATTTCAAGGGGACACCACGTAAAGGCCACTTGGCCTTGGTTGTAACGTCCAGTCCCTTGAACTTGTTTTGGTAGAAGTTTCCTTGAATCCCTTGAGGTGCTTTAGAATTACAAAATTAGTATTTTTTCTGGAAAAACACCCAAACCCAGCAAAAAACCAAAACTAAAACCAAACTGCTCTTCACAGGAATAATCCAAACAAATACTTGGGAAATCACCCAAGACTGTAGCAATAACACAGGGCAATAAACCAGACCATTCTGGCATATAACTTCTTTTGAACCTCCCACCACCTCCAGTAACAAATTTGGTCACATACATAAAACCTTGAAGTCACAGGAAATTATATTCTCGTGCTTTACTCTGTAAACAGCAACACGAATATTCCAGGCATTTTGCTCAGAGAGATGGAGGGAAAATAAGAAAGGGCAGGCTCAAAGTAGCAAAACCAACTAAGATCTTAAGTATTTCAAAACCAAAAAAGGTGCCATTTGAAAAACTATACAGATATTAAAAAAAACATAAAAAGGACCTGATATCAGACACAGGAACAGTTGTCTAGCAACTGAGATAATAGAAGGAAAAGGAGAAGAATATATGTATATGTACATATATATACACACACAATTTTTTCCCCTAAATATTCAAGTAGTAAAGTGAGCAGAAAGGGCAAATTCAGTTTTCATTGGCTAAATCTCCTTGCTATGAAAAGAGAGGAGTGAAATTCTACTTTGGGGGGGAGTTTCCCATTTGATTTCAATTAAGACTAAACCATTTGCGTTCCCTTCCTTCAGACTAAACGATATTTCACATTTAGAACAGCAACATTCAGAGAAACAGCACAATCAAAAATCCTGCCATTTACCAAAGGTAGCAATACAGGTGCTGAGCAAGCAGCCTGGGAAAAATGTGGCCTTTTTCCATCAGCTTCAGAACAAGAAACACAGAATTATGTTTCTTTAACTTTAACTTGGTTTATTCAGACCCTGTAAAAAAAAATTTAAAAAAAAAAAGGAAAAAATGCCCTAGAACTATGTATCAAGCCAAAGATAATACCTGAAGAATGGTCATTTCATGTGCAGAAGTGCAAAATAATATTTATGGCTATAATTATTTGTCTTTGTGGCTCTGAAAGAGAATCGCATTACTATAATTCCAGAATACTGTAACAAACTTGGAAAGTATCTGAACATGCAAGAGCATAAAAATGCTTAAATTGATGACTTTTTAGTTTTCAGGACAAACTAGAATATATATTTCAGAGAAGCCAAGTGTTGCGTCCCTGACTTTCCTTCTACAGCAGATGGGATCCCTTGTGGAAGACCAGAGCAAAAGGAAAATCTTCCAAATGCTCCTTGGGGAACTCAAAGCCTAATTATTTAAGCTGACTTTCCAAAAGAAGAAAGGTAATATGTTGTAGTCAAAATTAATACATTTGCTTAACCTCCCCGAAAGTGCTGTAATGTGTTTGCCTCGGGAAAAGCTGCCAAGGAAAATGGTGCTTCTTTCCCAGCACCTGACTCCCGCACACCAAGACTTGGGGTCTCCTGGACACCGTGCTCGGGGCAGGCAAGTTCCTTCAGCACAAGGGTGGCTGGTGACACGCACCTCCCTGTCCCCAAAAGGGTTCCCCCCCCCCAGACTAGCCGTTAGGACAGCAGTTTGGGTGACAGAGGAGAACCAAGGGATGCAGCCGGCAGCAAGTGACAAGGGCAGTTTATATGAAAGGAAAAGCCAGACCCTGTTTTTCTACCACATTAGCTCAAAAAAGCTGATGGTGGTTCTGGTATATATATATATAATTGGTATATTAACCAATTAATGTAACTTTATATGGGATTTAACAGCCAAAATGTCCTCAGACGAGAAGGAAAAGGACCAAGGTCTCAACACAAAAGAGACTTCCCATACACATGCCGTGCTACCTCACAATTAGCATTTCTCATTGTAGGAATTACAGTTGTGTCAAAAATGAGAAGGGTGGGAAAAAATCCTAGACTCTAATTATGATTATCCTACTTAGACAAGTACGATAAACAGATACTTCGGGGCTGCTATTTCCTCTTTGTGCTCTGAAGCACCTTACAAACAGTACGTCACAAACTGCTAATACCAATTAAGTTAAACACATTCGTTTGGGGGATTGAGACCTTTTCTGCTGATTTGTTTTTCAAAAGATTTTTTTTTTTTTTTCCCCTCTCAGAGCATTACGGTTTTTTAAGAACTAAGAACAAGCTCAACAATAAAGTGTCAAAACACAGAAGAAGGATTAAAGAGAGACGGATCAAGGGAAGAGTAAGTTTAACCTAGACATTTAAAGGCTCGGCAAATTTAAAGTACTCATTGATGTAATCTTTTTTGAAGATTTTGCTCTAAATATCATCAGGACACGATTAAAAAAAAAATAGAGAGGAAGGTAAAGTGGAAGAAGGACGGTATGCAAGTTGGAGGTGACAGAAGTAGTTGAGGAGTGACTTTGAGAGAGAGGAGCCGGGAGATGGAGTCAGGAAGAAAAGCACAGACTGGGATGGGCCATGGAAACCAGTGAGGAAAACTTAAAGATGAGATGGGAAACACTAATGGGATTGGTGAGGAATCAAAGGTGGGTTTAGTAGCAGACAATAGAGGGGAGGGTGACAGATGTGAGGAGAAGGCACGGGGAGAAGTTGCACCAAGTTCAGGCTTGAAGAAGGGAAGAGGACTAGACGAGTCCATCCCCTTCCAGCACCAGAAAAGTTGCATATAATTATCCTTCCCGTGACAAAGAAAGCATGGATTCAAAATGGGAAAATTCTACTATTTGTTTGATAAACAATTTGCTATTGGTTTGCTCAAGGGATTGGATACAAAGCTTTAGAGGTTTGGTTTTTTTCAAAGAAGTAGGACCAGCTGCCAGATAAACACAATACACTTCAACCCCTGCTCTTAAAGCCACAAATAATTGGAAAATTCATTTGAATCAGCCGGTCATTTTATTTTTCTGCCTGAATTTCCAAAGTCTGTAAAAATACAGTCTGTGGCACCACTTGACAGCCTTTGCTGTAAAACATCAACAGTGTAAACAAATCTAAAACTGTTCCCCATCTTAATATTCATAACAAAGAAAGGCATTGTCCTGCCGGCGGGTGAGGTCATAAAACCTCACATTGTATTTCGGAGAGTTACAAAAGCTATTTTCTAACACACTTATGACATAGACTTTGTGCTTGGAAGGACAGAGGACTGTCACATAGCCAGTCCCTTGGCCAAACTTCAGCATTTAACCAGTTTGTAGTGGGACCGCTGGGACCATAAGTGGATAGTAAAAAAAACTTTAAGGTTTTAGGCATATTGACCTTTCCAGGGTTGATTTTGTTCTGGTTTTGGAGAATTTGGGGGTAGGGAGTGCTGCGGGAGAAGAGTTTCCTGAGCAAAATGGGTCTTTCTTTTTAATTTATCCCAACCTGAGAGGAGATAGAGTTTAGTGGGAAAGCATCTGTTTCTCAGGACTCTTTCAGTTATAAAAGGAATGTGGTTTATAAACTGGGGTTATCTAATTATGTTACTCTATATTCATATGTAGTCTATATTAAAGTACTTAATTTTAACTTGAACCCAGTAACATAACCCTCTGAAGTACATTAGTTAATCCCACTGCTCCAGGTAAAGCGCATGTGTTCTACACCACAACTTAAAATCCATATGGGTAGATTTACTTGGATTCTCCTTGTAACAATAGATTATGAAGGTCTCGATATGAAGCAAATGATCATTTCAGTTCCCAACTAGTAACCAAAGTCACAAGGTGATGGATGGTGGAAACACTGATTAAAACCTACCCAAGGGCAGGCAACTTTGGATACAACAGCCAACTAGGAGACAACTGTGGACTTCTAGGAGGGCTCGTGATGGATCCTCCTTGTTTTCCATCACTAACTTCTACAATGTTTTTTCTCCTGTCTCCCACTTCTCCCACAGCAGCACCCCAATATACAGCACACGGTGCCTCCAGCTTTCTCCCAGTTCCAGCCCCAGCTTCTCCAGACCATATCGCACCAAGGACCTCAGGCAAGACAGACAAGGGCTTGTATCCATATCTGCAAACATCTTTGTCATGTAGACTGTTGTCTTCTCTTGAAAATAACGGTCACCTCAACAATTAAACCATAGCTCATCCCCACACCATGCCCAATCTGCCCACCAAGCTCCTCTGAAGACCTTCCCAAGGCAGGTGAGAAATACTCGGTTGCTCATCTCGGCTACGTAGCCCTGAGAAGGGCTAGTGACACCCAGAGTCAAAGGCTACCTTCTTATTTTAAGATTTGCTGTGTTCCCTTTCTGGGAGAAATCTGCATGAAGCTTCTAAATAAATAAATTTTCCAACTATTTTTTTTTGGCATATGTTTATGTAATCTAGGAAAACAGGAGCTTTATAAGGAAAGCCTGAACACAGCTAGAACATTCTGATTTTGAGAGACACCACCACATGGTAAGACAAACGGCAAACAAAACATGGCGACACGTGGAAGAGAAAACCATTGCTGAAACTCAACTTGGAGCCCCGACACCACAGGAATAATTTCATATTTAACCACCTTCTATGATTTTTTTTTTCTTTTAGACGCTAAGTTCCTACAAGTACCACTAGTCAGGCATACAGATTACATTTTTTTAATAGTTATTATATATTTATGAATGAGAGATGTTATGCTTTGGATATGGGGATATTTAGAGAAAATGCCATCGTACCAGAAAAGCCACTCAGAAGCTCCAGGTAACAGAGGAGAAGACACAGAAGTCCCAGCTCCAAAGCCCTCCCTCTTCTGCTGCCCCAAAGGCAGACCTAACGCTGCCCTTCGGTGAAGCAGCTCCTTGTGAAGTACGTGGTCCCATGTTCTTGTCAGTGATGCAATGTTTCTACGTTAGATTTAATGCAACTCTTAATTAACAAAAATAATATACGAGGAGTTTGATTTACAAGGAGCGCCCCTCTCACAAATTGCTAAAATAAGCTGAATAATGGTACGGAATAGCATTTAATAATTTGCTACCCAGTTCCACTGCATTAGTAATCTCATTAGGAGCTGGCAGCGATGCTGCAATATATCACAACAATCTGGGGAGGGCACCAGGGCTCCCACAAGGCAAGGGAAAAAACCAACCAGGTTAATGCTCCGCTTCTATACGTTCAGGAGATTATTTCATGGAATAAGGCAGTCCAGTAATTTGTAGCATCATGGAGACAACGGCACATTTAGCACACGGTAAAACTGCCTGGCCCAATTTAGAAAAAAAAAAAATCCCTAAAATCATGTTCTTAAACCCGCTGTAGGCAACTTAACTATGCAATTTTATATTTGAATATAAATATAGAAGACCCGCTAGCCTTCAGTGGCGACTGGGGAAGCAGCAGGAAGATGGGCCTTTTCAGAATTAGGTACCATCTTCAGGTGCTGAAATAGCTCATCAAAAACTTAATCCAGGAACCTGCAGTTTAATCCAGGAACTTCTATAAAAACCAGGGGCCTGGCATGTGAGCAGGACTGGATGAAACCTGGCACAGAAGAGCTCAGTCTGGGACAACTGGGAACCAGCCTGGAGACCTGACACTGCAAACAGACTGATGGAAAAGATGGTAATAAACCCCCCCC
>BJBW01006300.1:31975-91238 GCA_004320125.1 Scolopax mira
GGTTTGACATTGAATAAAGGGGAGATTTAGGTTAGGTATGAGGAAGAACTTCTTTGGTGTGAGGGTGGTGAGAGCCTGGCCCAGGTTGCCCAGAGAAGCTGTGGCTGCCCCATCCCTGGAGGGGTTCAAGGGCAGGCTGGAGGGGGCTAGGATCAACCTGGGCTGGTGGAACTGGATAATTTTTAAAGGTCCCTCCAAACCATTCCATGATTTCTGCCACTTCCCTCCGCTATGAGTCACCCCTCCCACAGCAGGAGCACTATGGGCGACTCAAGGGGTGAAAAGTAGCTTCTTCATTAGAAAGAAGAAAAAAAAAAAAAGAAACAAATAAAATCAAGCATTAAAAAAATACAAACTTTTTTTCCCACTTAAGGGTGGGGGAATAAGTGCAGCTCGTTGCCTTTGAATGGACAATTGAGACCGGGGAGAGCATCTGTTGGAGTTGTTTTCTGCACGCACTTCAATAGGATGCTGTTATCTAAACCAGATTTTTTTTTATATATTTTTTTTCTTCTTTTACAGACCACACCAGCAGCTGGGGTTTGTACCTCTCTGGCCAGTACATGACTGGTTAATTCCCAATATTTATGTTTCTTGGAAACAGAAAGATTAGCCAGGAATGTGTAACTGGAAAAACTTGAGGTTAAATAAAAAAAGAAAAAAAAAAAAAGAAAAAACCTCAACGAAAACACAACCCCCACCAGTTCAGCTCATCCTTCTACTGCCTGCTGCTAAAAGTCACAAATTCTACCCACCACAGGGAACAGGAGATACCGGCCTGATTGCAAACCCCACACATCCCAGGAGAGGGAAATCAAACAGAAAGAGCAGAAAATCCACCTAAAGAAACTAAAGGCCATTTTCTGCTAAACTTCTAGTCTTTGGAAGACAGCGCTTTAATTTAAGGCTGCTTTAGAATGACTTCATCTATATGAAAATAACATTAAAAGTGCCCTAGATGTATTTGCATTTAAAGTGTATTATGACAGCCCTTAGCAAACACTTTCTATTTACTGGACACTTGCTATTGTAAGACAATCCCTATGTTTCCAGGCAAAGAATATCAACCCACAAGGGGGGGCAAAAAAAAAAAAAATCTACCAGAAATCAATTCTACAGAGATTTTAAGTGATCTATTACACTGCAGTGCACAAGGATTTTTAAAGCAAGGCCAGGGAGTTTGTTATCTTTTCAAGGACATGCTGGGACTTCACCTGGCTTAATCTCCCCAGTTTAAGGCAGCCTTTAGGGATGAAGATAAACCACTGGTAAATGGTTAGTGATAGCAGACGACCAGCTCTTGGGCCACACGAGGCCCTGGTACAGCCCAAAGCCTCCTAAAATTCATTGCACATCAGTTGGTTAAAGCTGTACATTTGGATAGTGGTGGCCAAGATGTGGTTCTAGAGATGCAGTTATCTCAACAGACTGCCTAAGCATGGGTATGGATTCTTTCCACTCCTTCACCCTCAGACTTGAATTCACCTCTCTCCAACGGCCATCAACGTGCAAGATTTCACAAGGAATTTCCAGTTCTGTGATTCTCCACAACTCCCACAGCTGGAGAACATAAAGCCCACAAACCTATTACCTGAACATGCCTCAATTATTTCAACATCCTGGCTCAAAGAGTTCCTTCCCGCAGCAGATGCGGATTATATATAGTATAAAAAAAGAACCAAACTTTGGCATTTAGTGAAGTTTCCTGGGGAGCATCCCCAGATGCTGCCTAGCCCTGCTGCCCTGGGGACCTGGCCAGCTGCTGGAGTCCCCATGGAGAACATGGGGGGGGTCTCCTCCAGAGATCCATCCCACTTTGGAGGGATTCAAGGCCAGGTTAAAGGAGTCTCAAGTACCCAACTTGCAAAAGATTGGCCAAAAGCATTCCACCATGGGTCAAGAATCATCTTTTATTATCACTCTGATGCAGTAGGATGCATTTTCCTTGGGATGAACCCCCCTCCTTTTCTAAAATACCTGCTGGAGTTCAACCAAAAGCTGCCACAGGAGTTAGGTCACACCACACATTGCTGAACCCAAAGAGCTTAACTCGTGATTGCTTTAAGTGAAACTTGCTGTCTTCATTTTCTTCCATTTCTTTAGTTTTTACAGTGCATTAAGGTCAGCTTATGGGTTGTTTGGGTTTTTTTTTTTGCTTTTCACTGCAAGCAGAAGTTGATTTCCTTTTGGTTAAGAGAAAAAAGAAAAAAAAAACCCAAACAAAGGCCAAGCTAATTGCAGCATTTTTTTCCCTGGCCAAGTCAAACACCAAATATTGAGTCTCAGTGTGCAATGTCAGATTGGCAACGCAGCACAGGAGGATCAGAACTTAAAAATAAAAACCACACACAACCCTGTTATTCCCTTCCCACTGTTTGTAACAGCCCGGGTCCAGATCACACTAATAATTAGGCACTTCATGAACAAGGAATTCCATTCCCTGTATCCAGAAGGCATCAGAGAACACCTCCAGTGAGAATTACATGTTTTGTCTCAAATCTTTCTATACATTATACATAGAAAGAACAAAGTGTGGAACCATCCACAAATAAATAAATAAATCTGTTTAAAGGCTTTAAAACTCACCCCCTTGATGCAAGAGTTGTATTTTAAACATTTCCTGCAACATCCCAACACGTGGGCTCAGTTTTAAAGCAGCATTTCCTGTTTCACTGGTGGAAAAGAAAATGCAAGTGCAACCGCGTGCTCTCTTCAAAAGAAAGGATAAATAATATAGAAATATGTATCCATCAACTGAGCAAGCTTTGGAGAGAAAAAGAAGGAAGAGAAGGAGCAAAGAATTACATTTATAGCTTTTTTTGCTATTTAATATTTACACAAAGGAAAAAAAATCTGTTTGTCTTCAACGATGCCACAAATTAGTGACCCATTTAGTCAAATGCCCATTTATATTTGGGCATTATGTAGCAAAAAGAAATGTCATTTTCTTATTCCAAACTGTGTAAAATCCATCACATATTACACCCTTGGAGTTGGCTCAGGTACTTGAAGAGGGGTAAAGGGCAACTTTTAAATCTGATACGGCCACTGTACCATCCCTGTGAGGGAACCTCCCTGCTGCCACACACTAAGCCTTTCTCCAGGAAAGGAGGACAACCCCCAGACAGGGGGACAGCACAAACAGGTTATGATGACAACTGAATCGGATGCGAAAGGCTTTAAGTGTCTACTAACTAATTCTGCATTGTAATAGGAAAGCTTAAAAAAAAAAAAGAAAAAGCATGACATCCCCATGAATGCCAAATTAATTCGTTATGATCAGTGCTACCACAATGAACACCAAATTAATTCATCACTGTAGAACACACAAAGCACTACCCACTCCTTCTGACAAAGAAAAGGATGCCTGTCCTCAACAGATAGAACATCCGTGGCTGCAGGTAGGGCTGACCATGGGTACGGTGCCTTGATCACACGAGAGGAATCCCTCCTACACCCAGCATCCATTATCTGTCCGTCTGTCCATCCATCCATCCACACCTGGGGCTGGGGTTAAACACAGACCGAGTGCTGCTCTGCCTCCGCCAGCTGAGGAGCAGGGCTGCCTTCAGCACACGGCATACGCTCTTTTACCCCAAATACAAAGAAACCTTTCTTCAAACCTGATGATTTCATTAATTTTCTCAAGGCTTCCTGTTCTCCCTACAGGATAATAATGAATACTAAAATTATCTACAAAACCTCTTCAGTCTTCAATATCTGCTCCGTGTAGCTTCTTCTATCACAGATATCCATACACATTTGGCCTTTTCACTGGACTCTTTTCAAGGTATCACAACTCAACTGTATTCGATAAAATGGAAGGCTGAGATTTTACTTGTTACTTTTGGAAAACTTCAACTCTTCCAGGACCAGCTGAGGTGTGGCTGCAAAACCTTTAAAAGTTGTTACCAGGGATAACTCATCTAATGGCAGCGTTTGATTTAGAACTGAAAGGTCACCAAGCGAGGGGCTCCTGAAGCCATCCTTCCTTTCCCACCTTCTGAGGCTCTGCCCTTTGCTCAGGCAGCAGCTGCTACTTTTCAGCCTGGCCATATGCTCCTAGGACTCCCTCGCTGTTCCCAAGAAGGCCACAATCTCTTTGTAAGGGAGCTCATTAAAAAAATTAATAGATTTAAAAGCCACCGGTAAGAGAAGGATGGAAACAGTTTCAGCATCTTCTCCTCCTGGTCAGACTTGAGGCCTGGGTGCCCCACGAACATGAGGGAAAGGAGAGGCCCCCACAGGGAAATTTGCCAAAAGGAAGAGTTTAGGCACATCGCTGGAAAACCTCCGTCTTTAGATCATCATTTAAGACATCTTTCTAAATTACAAAGACTTTGGAGAATGCTGCTGAGAATTAAACCTAGGAAAGAGTCCATGGCTTTCTGAAAAGTATTTGGAGCAAATTCTGTACTTTTTCACCTGATGGGTCATTAAGAAAGAAAACTTCCTTCAAGGTATCCTTTGACATGAAGTTACAGTGTTTAAAACTGCAGAGATCTGAAACTGAGTAAATTATGTCCCTCCACCAAGCAACCATATACTCAGCAATGTCTTACTGGAGCATGCCATACCACTCTGATTAAATATTTTTTCCTGTTCTGTACCTTAACACTATTGAGTGAAAAACACCCACAAGCTCAAGAGATGGAGATATCTAGATAAGAGTTCCTCTCAGAACATCCTGCCTTTCTCTGTTATTAAATTTGTTAATAGGAAGAGTTTTTCTAGTTGAATTTGGATGACAATTTTCATCCTTCCTTCCCCCTCTCCCTTCTTCCCTTTACAGCATATTTTGCTAAGCCAGAGAGTGGGAATCCAGCCATCACCCCCAACCCAAAGCTGGCTATCTCTAACGGTAGCGATACCAACTAAGCTCCTCATCTTAGAGGAACCGACTCAAAAACCAGAGCATTATGTCCTTTAGAGGATCCAAAGATTATTTTCAGAAGTGCTGATAAGAGGCAGACGCCGGCTGAAGAGCCCACTGCAGCGGAACTGTGTGTTAGTTCATTTCAGCACATCCTGTTTACAGCCTGTGCTACTTTCTAAGTCATTCAACCATGACAATTGTTGTCCTTCTGAATATGTTAATTGTGATATTTTTATACAGCTCCAGAACATATTTACAGACCACAGCAGACTTTCAACAACAATGAAACTTGTAAGCAGTAAATATAGGACAATCATCCAAAAACAACCAGCTATCCTTCAACACATCTTGGCATTTGGGACACCATCTCCATTCAAAACATATGTCAGAGAAAGCTCAAACCAAACGAGGTGCTTCTCTCCCTTATGGTTTTGGTTTCGTTGTGATTTAAAGACTTGCCATATATCTCTGGCAACACCATACAACCTTCTCCTGCCTGGGGGGGGGTTCATCTCTGCTCACTCCCCATCCACCTCACAAAGGGAGCGGGCAGGACCTCACCAGATGGCTTCCATCAGCCCAATGGTTGGGTTGGCCAAGAGCGTGAAGACACTGCCCTGGAGGTGGACACCTCTGCGACCCAACCTGGCCAAGAGCTGAAAGCCACCATCTAGTATCCCCCCTAAACATTTTACCTTCAGAAAACACAGGGCCACTCTTCCACCCAGGTGTTGGCAGCACTTTAGGATATTTCTGATTGCTACAAACCCACCCACAGAACTAGAGACACAGCGAGAGGCACAATGTATTTTAATTATACATGTTTGCTTTAGAAGAAAGTAAACAAAGAGAGATCAGTTTAATGAAAAGAGACTAACATAATGGAAGCAGCTGGAAGATATTTTATTTTGTATCCCAATTGCTATTTCTTCCCTTCTTTAAAGTTACTTGTGTCCCCAAAGTAAAGCAAATTTTTTTATATATATATATGACTTAAATCTAAACCTTTTCTTTTTATACACTAAGCACAGGTACAAATTTAAGAATCTCAATATTAAAAACTCTGAAGTGTTATGTAGTCAGTATATTTTCCCCCTCTTAATTTATTCAAGGTTTCTCTTTTTTAAAAAAATAATCACTATAAATTTTCAGCTCTAGTGGCAAAAGATTTATTGGTCTTTGTACTTCATTAAAGGTTTTTTATAAAGTCATGTTTGTTCTTTTGAGTAGCAAATAAAACTACTGAAAAGGGCAGGTTGGTTTTTAAAAGAGACAGATATGACCTAAAGGGAACACATTTTACTGTAGTGAAATAAACTGAGGAAACAGTTTGCAGATTAAAAACCCCTTAAAAGGAAGCATCATCTTTGGAGGAGAAAAAAAAAAAAAGAAAAAAGAAAAAATAAAAATCTTTGCTGAGGAAAACAGCTGGAAACAGGAAGCTTTTGTGCTTTCATCCTGCCTGCTTTGATACCCCCACAGCCCTGTATCATCAAACGGCAAAGAGCCCGATGGAGCTGGGGCTTATTGCAGCAGCACAGGCCGGGGCAGGGGGAGACGCTTTGTGGAGCGGAGGCAAAACCACCCACAGCCCAACAGAGGAGCCCACACCCCCCCAAACGTACAGCTATCATCTGTGAAAAATTCATTAATCAGGGACAACGAATACAGCTTCACCATCTCTTCCGAGCCACAGGGAACAGCACCTTGTGCTCTGCGGTCTCAGCATTGCTGTGATTTATTATTTTTTTTTTTTTTTTTTGGAGACATGAGTCCCTCAGTGTCACTTCTCCCATGACAGTTGGATGGTGTGTACGTGCCTCGTGGCACCTCAGACCTCCAACTAGATGCCACTGGGTGTTTTTCCCAACAGGATTCCTTAGAACTCAAAACTGCAAGCTGTCCTTCTGCCGAGTGACGCTACCGGCTTCTCCATCTCAGCATTTCTGAGAGCCACCTTCTCCCCAGCTTTGGAGGCACGGAGAAGCTGCCTCCCTGGTATCCCATCCATGCCTCTTCCCAGACACGCTTTGCAACCCAACTCTTATTCGTACAGGAAAAGTAAGACACGGCAGGAAAATATGACACAAAACCTTCCAAATCTACTATAAACATGGGCAAGGCAGCAGCATTTTCTTACTCTTTCCAGGCAACTAACCAAGCATGTTCTTCTCTCCCCTTTTTTTTAGTGCTTTCCCTTCTGAAAGCGTTTCAATGCTCTGTGTGACATTCCCCAAGAAAACACGAGGTATATACACAGGGACTGACAACCTTCAATTTGAAACTTTCCATTAATGGAATTAATCATGTTTACACAACTTCCTGCTGTTAAACTTATTTCATATCCTCATATCTTTCATCCAAGCTATTTCCCCTACCAAGAAAAGAACAAAAACTTCCCCAAGGGCAGGGGATGGAGTCAATTGTTCGCAGTAAATGCTCTCTCCCGCTGTCTCTCTCTCTGCCAGCCCATTTCGGATGCTCCGAGCTGCAGTCAGCAAAGGTTGCTGCTGCTCCACTGCTACCTGTCATCTTCTGACTCCCAGCCTCTGTTCTTCTCTTCCCAGACAGACCATCGCTGGTCAGAGGTGGTTTTTCCCCCCAAGGCAGCAGCAGCAGCACTGGGAATTGATATACACTATACCTGTGTCCCAGCTCCCCAGATGGGAAACAACTCACTGACTATAGTCTTGATGCTTTCACTCTGGGTCTTCTGGGGAAGAGAGCTGTCAGAGAAGAAAATGCCACCATTTCTGAGCCTATGGAGAAAATAGCCCTAAGGCACATGAGGAACAACGTCATCTCCACTTGAATATACAGAATTTATCCTGATCTTATATCTCCACAGCCTCTAGAGCAGGCCATGTCATCACAATGCCAGCAATGGGCAAAGCACCCGTGTTCACGGACAGAATCCCAGGATGATATGGGGCTGGAAGGGGCCTCTAGAGATCATCTAGTCCAGCCCTGTGCCAAAGGAGGTCCCACAGGAACGTGTCCAGGTGGGGTTTGGAATGTCTCCAGAGAAGGATTCCACCACCTCTCTGAGGGCTCTGCCATCCTCACAGCAAAGAGCTTCCTCCTCATATTGAGATGGAACTTCTTATGGTCGAGTTTGAGCCCTGGGCATCATAGGGGGCCCCATCCTCCTGACACCCACCCTTGAAGTATTTATAGGTGTTAATCAGATCCCCCCTCAGTCTTCTCTTCTCCAAACTCAAAAGACCCAAGTCCCTCAGCCTTTCCTCAGCAGAGAGAGTTCCAGGCCCCTCATCATCTCTGTAGCCTCTGCTGTCCCATCTCCAGCAGTTCCCTGTCCTTCTTCAACCAGGCAGCCCAGAAATGGACACAGGGCTCCAGATGGGGCCTCACCAACCAATACATTACCACCACAAGGTGACACACCAACTTTTTGAAGCTCAAAAGTACTAGGGTCTTGAGTTCTGGTTTCAGTCCATGCATCCGTGCGCCAAAGAACCTACTCATGTATATACAGGCCATACAAAAACACCCACAGGGATTAAAGTAAATCCAACTGATAACAAAACAGAACTTTGCATATGTTGCATAACAAGTCTGCTTTATGAGCACTGAGTTTGCAATATTGTCCCCCAAGAACAAGCAATAATGGAAGTGAAGAAAAGTAATGGCTTTAAAACAACACACTAATCCCAATATTAGTGCCTTGGAAAGGGAAAACTGCCAGGAATTTGGAGTAATGCCCTGTTATCTGTCTTACCTTCAATAATACAACTGTACTATAAACATGAGCAAGAGAGAGTTAGGATACACTTTAACCTTGGGTTGTTGTTTTTTAAAAACTATTCTTTGTAACACAAGTGACAATCTTCTGGCTCCGAAATAACTCTGTAGATATTCATCAACGTGCCAACATGAAGCCTTTTATTTTGTATATACATTTTAAAGTCTAGTTTATTTCACTCCCATGAATGACTTTAGTTCTTGAATCCCTTTAGCTACTGAAATAAAATAAAATACTCCAAGAAAACCCCAAACAACATTGGAAATGGCAAGAGCTGACTCACTATTCTGAGACCGAGGGATTTCTGTCCGTGAGCCACATCCGAGGAGGTTTAATCTCAGTCTACATGACCTAGGGACACCTCTGGCCCTGGTCCCACCATACCTGCCTGCAGAGGGTGGTCCTTCCTTTACCCTCACCCCTCCCAGAGAGGGAGGAGATGCTCTTACCCTGGCTGGTGGCTCTAGGACCAGGTTTTGGGGAAAGGAAAAGTGATGGCCCAGATTTAGTCTAGGCCTGCCATTACTTTTTAACACAGGAAGAAGTTTTGGCAAACACCTAGAGACAGCTCTAAACCAATAAGATACAGAGAGTTTGCACTGCAGTCCTTGAGTGGAAGTGTGTGCATACATTAAGGATGTCCAGGACATCTAATTTCTTAGAATTTTACTGCTTCAGCTTTAGTGACACTGGTGCCAGTCTCCTCCCAGTCAGCACAACCAGTGGAATTAGACTGTCAGCCCTGATAATATTGTATCACTTAAACACTTATTTTGGAGAAAATTTATCACTAGCTTCCTGTTTTTCATTTCACCGAGTGTCCTCTGGTACAGTTAATCAAACCAAGCCATATGGTCAGTCCCCAAATATGGGGGACAAGTTCCTTCTTGCTGGAGACCCCACCTGGCAGACGAGGGGCTTGTGGTCCGGAGCTCTCAGGGCACCATGTTCCACAACGTGCTTCTACTTGAGTGTATGCAGAGCCCTCCGTGCACAAATCAGGCCCCCTGATTAATTAGAACCACTTATTAATCCAGGAGATACCATAGACAATGCATTGCAACATCAAAAATGTATTTAAAAAATATAAATCTATAATGACCAGCTTTAGCTGCCTGTTTTCCTGTAGGCGCCTAAGCCATCATTCAATAGCTGCAAATAAAATTATAGCAGCAGTTTGTTTACAAGCAACATCACAATTGGAACAATAACAGACTAGTAACAAAAACAACAAAAATAAAATATGAGTCAACTTGTTCTTTGCCAGACTGAGGTCTCAAGATGGGCTTGTTCTGCCCCTTGGGAATCCCAGCGCTATAAGCACAATAACAGCAGGACATGCCTCATTTCCTTCAACCGCTCAACATGGCTCTCGCCGAGATGTTTGTAAACTTCCTTCCTCTCCACATCAGGCTGTCAAACTGTCCTCAGCTCTCAGGCCTAATAATATCCTGTTGATGCCTGCACGCATCAACTTCTTCAAAAATAAAAAGGATGGATGTGCCTTTTGTGCAGGCACCTATCGGTTAAAAGGAACAACCCGGCACCAGACCCAGGAAAATTCGTGGCATCTCATCATTCTGAGGAGCCCAAAGGGAGCCAAAACCAAGGGTGGAGTTGGAATGCCATGAGAAATAAGTAAATATCATGATAGAGAAATAAATTAAAAAATAAAGCTCCTAAAGAAAGTGGTTCAGTCACAGGATTACAGAATGGCAGGGGTCGGAAGGGACCTCTGGAGATCATCTCCTCCAACCCCCTGCCAAAGCAGGGCCACCCAGAGCANNCAGCCTCTGCCAGGGCTCTGCCACCCTCACAGCAAAGAGCTTCCTCCTCATGTTGAGATAGAGCATGGCTCATGGGCATCCTATTGCCCACCAGGACTCCCAGGTTCTTTCTCCTCAGAGCTGCTCTCCAGCAGGTCACACCAAACCTGTCCTGGTGCAGGGGGTTATTCCTCCCCAGATGCAGCACCCTACACTTGCCCATGTTGAACTTCATCAGGTTCCTCTCTGCCCAGCTCTCCAGCCTGACACATCCAGTGTGCCTCACTGGATGGTGGCACAGTCTTCTGGTATGTCAGCCACCCCTCCAGTTTTGTATCTTGCTGAGGGGACATTCCATCCCTTCATTCAGGTCACTGATGAATATATTGACGAGGACTGGACCCGGTACTGACCCCTGGGGAGCACCACTAGTTCTGGACTTCCAACTAGATTCTGTACCACTAACAATCCTAACGCAAACTTGGTCTGTCAGAGGAAAGACTATTGACCAACTGTATCACCTGCCCCGATGCTCAGAAAATGAGGTGGTTTCTCAGCAGCTCCAGAAGCTCAGGATACGCAGAGCCAGAGGAATTCCACTGGGATGGGAAGAGAGGCTCCGGCTCCCCCAGGACGCTGCTGGGTTTTACAGCTTCGGATGAATCCGGGCTTGGAAGGAAGTTCACACACACCATAACGTGAAGCCAAACAAAAGCCATTGTGTGGAGAGAAGCATTAACGAGAATTAATATGTTTTAGATTAATTGTTAAAACACTCCGAGACACGACTTGAAGGATATGGATATTAGGGGGAAAAACACCCAAACAAACATTTACTGGACAATTGAATTGATAGGTTAAGTTTACCCTTCGATTTGGGGGAATTCTGACCCCTTCACCCTAACCCCCATACCAAACAACAGCAGTTATTTCCATTCTTCTTGGGAAACAGAGTTTGATTCCGATTTTATTTATTGAGGAATTAATCAAGAGTGGCTTCACAAAGAACAATGTGGGTCAGCTTGGCCAATCTCTCCAAAAACCAACATGTTTCAGCGTTTACTTGTGGAATTAGACACCCACATAAATGTCAGCATCTTTATGCTAAATGACTTGTCTACAACCACAAAATAAATAGATGTACACACTAGGAGCAGACCTGAGGCACTCCAGTGTTCCCATGCCCAGTTTCAACAGTACATTTCAGATCCTAAATCATAAGGCTCCCGGCATCTCCGTTTCTTCAATGGACGCGAGCAGATGGTTAGGAATGGAGGGGGCCTGTTGGACCCGGGTGAAGCTCAAGCACATCAGAACCCACAAGGCCAATGCCTGGTGAGCACCACCGAGGGTGTGAGAGACCCCAAAGTAGCAACTGTCACGGGTTCAAGTGCTGGTATGCCCAAAAACCATGAGGTGGACTAGCTCAGCAGCCTGGGATGGATACCCAGAGACCAAAC
Organism: Scolopax mira; assembly: GCA_004320125.1. NCBI lineage: Eukaryota > Metazoa > Chordata > Aves > Charadriiformes > Scolopacidae > Scolopax > Scolopax mira. The sequence goes on from BJBW01006300.1 coordinate 43,841, forward strand.
CCCGTAGGATGAGGGTCTCTCCTCCCAGCAGAGACACTGGGGACCACGAGCTCCCATCACCACCTCCCCTGAAAACCCGCTCCAGCGCAGCGCTGCTCTTCCCTCATTAAACTTTCACATCCAGATGCCACCTCCTCACTCGCTCACCAACACAAACAAAAGCCTTAAAGAACAAAACCAGCTAGTTACCTATTAATCCTGCAGGCATCAAAGAGAAAAAAAAAAAGTGACAGGAAAATTCTTTTGCTGTTTGAATACATTCAAACACAACGGGGAGAGAGGAGAAATAACCAGACATTTCGATAGCTTCCAGAGAGCAAGTTGTGTGTGTTTATATGCATATTCCTCCTGGTTTATATCCCCCCTTCCTCCTCCTGTGTATTATTCATAATTCTGGGATGAATAAATTTTAATCAGAAGGATAACTGTGAGACAAGGAGAGCTGACTTACCAAGGGGAACTGGGGAAACTGGGAAGAAGGGGACCTCACTAACGGATGGAAGTGTCCCAAGCACCCCAAGGCCCTGGGGGGTACCAGAGCCCAAACCCACAGCAATTATAAGAGCACCCAGACCTTTCAACTTCCATCCAGGTCACCCTGACAAAGCAGGAGGCTTTAGATGAAAGAGAGAAACAAGAAAGCAGTACGGACTCCAAATCTAAAGATACAGGTGTTCTGGGTTTGTGATAGTTTGGGGGTTTGCTTCATTTAAAGAGCTTTGACATTTCTTTTTCTTACATTCTGTGATTTTTTTCCTTAGTGTATTTTGTACTGTAAAAAAAAATGTTGCCATCGTGCAAAATAAATCAATGATTCAGTAAAAAATTAAGCCCAGTATAATCCAACATGAGCAAGTTTTGCAGCAGAGAGTAAAAACTGCAGCCATTAGCTTGCTGTGGCAACATTTATTTATTTTTTATAGGAAATCTGTATAATGGAAAACACACACAACCTCTTGGAATTTTCCTATAAATATCTAAGTACTCCCAAATCACTGAGCAGAATGCAAATACACTCCTCTTTTACTTCTTTCAGGAAATTCTCAATGACTTCCTGTCATAAAGTCCAATAATCACTGTCTCTTCTCTAACATTTTATAATTGCTTTGCTGCTAATGTATGTCTCAACTTTCTTTCCAGGATGAAGTAAAGAGTCTTTTTCTCTCCGTCCATAACCAGGCTCTGCCTTTCAGCGTAACGCTTCGTCAGGAGCCAGAGTTGCAACTGCAAGTTTCCCAGGGGACTTCATGTTATTTTATTTTACCATCATTAAAGTTAACTTGAGTTTAGCCTCATCTAAGGAGATTTATACAGGTATGGTATTTTTATTATTCATGAAAGTAAATACATAGATGTGGGTGTTAAAAAAAAAAACAACAACCAAAATCCACACAACACCAGAGTCCTCTCTCAGCCTTCGTGACCGATTCCTGCGAGCAAAGGATTCTCCTGCTCAGGAACAAGAGCCAGCCATGGGTGTAGGACGTGGGGCATGTTTATAGGAACCCTTCCCCTTCTGTGGGTCCACGCTGGTAACACCTACCTTCCCCAGAAGTCCTTCCCTCCCTTTGTGCCCGTGTCACTAATGCCTAAATTTCCCAGAAATCCTTCCCATAAACCTCTGGCTTTACCCTTCTCCATCATTCGACTAGGTACAATATTCTATTTATTCATATCTGCTTATTACACCCTTTGATTTGCATAGAATATTTAGAAAGGTAGCAGGAGTGTCCCATTATATATGGGGCTATGGTTCATTTAGGTTCCATATTCTCGGAGGGCAGCAGATATTGTGCAAAGCACTGTTTCTATTATTTTAAATGAAGCAATCACACATCACTCCCTAATAACTCCATCCCCAGTTCTCAGCCCTGGGCCTCAAAGCTGGACAGTCCTCACTGTAAAATATACTATAAAATTTGCTTCTATTGCCATAAATAGGTTATTAACTCTCAGGTATTTTTTGTGGATGGTGAATTCCAAGGGTCAGTTTTACCTGTGTGTACAAGTAATCTGCCCACCCTCGCTTTACTACTAATATTTACCCACAAGATCCCAAAATCTCAGAGAAGGGGGATCAGAAACAGGAAACCCCAGCACTAGACAGGCTTCAGGAGCTCCAGGTAAAGCCTTTGCTCAAGAGAATCAGCCCGTGACAGCCTCCAAAAAGCAGAGACCTCACCGAGCAGAATTTGCAAGCCAGATTCAATCTCGCACAGATGCTGGGAATTTGTAAACCCTACTCCATGTAGGTTTGATTAAAAAAAAAATAATTAACTGCTGCCTTCTTTACACTTATGATATTCCAGACCAACCTACCCCTTAATTTCCCTTGCCAGCTCAATTTACAGATATTGCATAGACCAGTGGAGAAGGTGACGGATGTTGCATACTCATAAAGTATTTTAAAATCAATTTTTAAAGGTTCAGGTTCCCTCCTGCTCCCTGAGCTGAAGGTGCTGCTGTAATATCCTGAAGTTGCAAAAAAAAAAGGGTCTGTCCAACAGATAAGCTCCAGGGTTGGAATAAATGCCTGCATCCCACGTGGGAAGGGTCTGCTGCTCCGTACCCTGCTCCGGCGACTGAGCATCAGGTCCCAGAAAGTGATGGGCACTCACTGCGCTCCCTGCCCAAGTGATTCCTTGCCTTGGGGAGTAGCAGTGGAGAAACAGCATTTAGACCCTTACTGGGATGAGTGTAAACATCTACGTGTTCAAAAACACAAATATTTATTATGTGTGAAATGCAGTTCACCATGTGAATTGCAGCGACCATCGCTCTTCCCTCAATTGCCTTCAAGAGTGTGGGGCTGGGAAGTTCATGCTAGACACCAGCTTGGAAATTCACCAAATAAGACAGAAAAGATCTCATCTCTGCACTTACTAATGGACTTCCTGCACGTATCTTCCCAATTAATATAATTCTACATTTTGCAGATACACTGGCACGGGTATGCAAGTGGCAATGCCACATACAGCACCAAACTCTGCTCTTCTGCCAGACACGTCAGGCCACAGCCTAGGGCTAACATCTCCCATAGCCCAGTAGAATTGAAGAAACCACACCAAGAAACCCAAACAAAACGCTTCCGGCCCCTCTTGAAAACAAGTCTGGGGAAAAACCACATTGTTTTGGTCACATGGAAATTACTGGCAACCACTATGGATTGGGCAAAGACATGACATCTGACCGAAGAGGGGGGTCTCCGAGTCAGGGCTTTATGTGGAGTTTGACACACAGGGTCTGCCACGTGCACATATAAACAAGCAGAGGAGTTACATACTCCCCTATACAAAATGGAATTAAATTTGGGGTACGCCAGTACTGCGGTGCGAGCACACGGGTAAGGATTCACCTGTACCACCCACAAACTGCTTCCAGGAGCTCCTCTTCCCTATTAATTGCCCATGTAAAATAATTGGGTAACGAGTCTGGGCACGCTACTTACATTGGCAGATCATTACAGATTTCTCCAGCTCGTCTAATAAAGTACTTCTCAAATGGAGACAGTTTTTGCAAATTGATCAGAGTACAAATACAGCTCCTCTTGGCCTTCCATAGATTTCCTTACAGTTAACTAATTAGGGAGCCTAGCCCCTAAAGAAGAACTCTTCCCAGCCATCCTCTGATCTTGCGCTAAAAACATATTTGCAATAATAGCTCCTTTCATTCAGAATTAACTGAGTTACTCCCGGAATTACAGGAACTACATCAAAGCGGTTTCCATGCTAGAGAGATGATCTCACTTGCTTGTGTGTGACTTCAGCACAGGGAAAAGACAAAGAAATGCTATTACAAACCAGATCTGCAATAAAACTAAAGAGAATGTATGTATTTAAGTTTTTTTCCTTTTTTCCCCCCCCCAAAAAGTAAAACCAAAGAAGAGGCAGTTGCAAAGCTCCTGCGTTTTCCCAGGCAGAGCCTCGGCGCAAGAGGTACCCAACTCTGCCAGAGTCAAACCAGTACTAAATATTGATGGTTATCAAATGGAGAGCTCTGCTGCCGACTCGTTGTGTGACTTTGGGCAAGTGACCAAACCTCCCCTTATCTGCCTGCTGGTGTGGCACGAGGGACGGAGCCCAGCCCTGGGACACGGCGACACCAGCCATGAGGTGGAACCAGGCTTTAGAGGAGCCACTCCGAGCAGCACCACGAAGCACCACCTCTCCTACACGTAAGAGGATTAGGGTATTTTCCTCCCCTTGGTTGCCTGACCAAACCGAGCTGAATTAAGGAGCCATCCCATTTTGCTGGTGTCAGCATCGCCCTTTGGCTGAAGCGCCTTGGGAAGAGGAGTTTGTCCTCCTCCTTCCACAGGGCACGTTCCTGGAGCCGAACTCCTCCATGGAGAAACTTGTTCTCCATTTTCTCAAATCCACATATTCTAAAGCTTGATCTCAATGTAGCCTTTTAAGCTTGCTCCAGAGATTTAGATATGGTTTATGGGCTGCAACATGACTAGTTAAATCAACCCTTAATAATCTCCTCTCTGCAGTTCTTTCCCTTTTAGAATTTATACTGACTACAGGTGCTTGAAACGTATTTCACAGAGAATAAACACCACAAGAGCTTTTTATTCCCTTCTAATCCTCCTATCACAGCCCCTTCCCAGTGCATTGGGGACAGTGAGGACGAGGAGAATGAACCAACTTTAACATTAATTTTCCAGCAAGGGACCTGCAATTTCTATTCTCTGGCCAGTATCTCCTTGCAAAGAGTACACACAGCAAACTACACTTGGTTTCCAAAAACCCAAATAACGCATGGAACTCATCATTCCAAAAGGCAGGCTGGGACAAACTCCCAGAGCTGTAGGGAAGCTGGGGGGGTGGCGAGCTGATTTGGGGTTAGTTGGCCCCTTCCCTCCCCTGTGCACCCACCCGTGGCCATCGCTCACTGTACCCCAGTGACAGCTTCCTTTCTAGTCTACAAAATGGACAAATAATAAAGTAAAAAAATAAAAGAAGGAAAGAAAAAGACTGGTAGAAAGAGCAACATCTTGCCTCAGCCCCAAAGTGCTTGCAACCATTTGGCTGAAGCTCCAAGAGCCGTATAAACCATGAAAATTTTAGGACCTCAGAAGGGGAAAGGAATCGAAAAATTGTAATTGGTTACTTTTACCGACATTAGGAGTAATTGCCAACACCCCACGATGCAAAGGACCCCGAGCCACAGCCTTCCTGCCTCCCCTGCCAGAAGGGGTGACACTGGAATTGCCATATACTGAAGGAGCCCCTCCATCTCCTGCGAAATCCCACCTCCCCAGCCAAAAATGCTCTTCTGAGTTGCAACATCTTCCGCAGACTTTTCAGCGGCACAAACACGACTCTTGGACAAGCTTTAGAATTACCAGCTGAGCCAGATGATTTACGAGGGCAAATAAAAAACCATGATGCATTTCTATGCTATGATAACACAAGTGTTCTTCTTAAGCAGCCAAATTAATTTCCGAAAGCAAATTCAGCGGAGTGAAAGGTAAAACACCTGAGCACGGCCCGGCTGGCAACCGCTTGCTTTGTCACATTAAGTTTTCCCATTTTCAAGAGGGTTTTTTGGGTCTCTACCGGCTGCTCTGTAAAAGCAAGGATCACAGGGAAACTGAAAATAAATACGCAAAACCCATCACAAGCGTAGAAAATAGAAATTGTTTGATAGATACAATTCATCTTCCCCTGACCTTCCTCCTTTAGGATTTTATAGGAAACCAATAATAAGAGTTGGCAAAAATTTCTTGAGGCAGCCCCAGGTTTCGTGCTCGCAGTGGGAAGTTTATAGCCCATAGTCTGTTCCAATGGATGTGTGGAACATTAACGTATCTAAATAGGCTCTTTTTAGAAAAGTGAAAGTTGCTCTAAAAGCACGGCGGCGGCGCTGTGTCACCTTTTCACCACTGGGTCAGAAAAAGCAGTTAGTGCTTCGTGCTCTACTCTGCCTGCCATCAAAAACCACCCTTCCCCAAGATGCTTTTGCACTTCAATTTCAACAAAGAGGGAACACCTCGCAGAAGAAATAAGGAAAAAAAAAAAAGGGGGGGCATGAAATAAGCAGCTCTTATTGCCCACACGCTTGTGACTGCTTTTACTGGGATCACTGGGAGAAAACCCCCCAGGTCAGAATTTTTAAGATACCAGACAGAAGATACAGGTTGATTTATTTATTTTTAATAATGCTTTCATTTTCAAGATCAGCAGTTTCCCCATTTGGGAAACTTAATGGGGGGAACTTCCACAAGTTCTACAACTACCTGCGCATTGAAATAGATGGAATTAACTTTGCTGGATGCAGAATCAAGCCAGATAGAGAGAAAAATATCCTGGGCTTAATTTTGTGACTTTACTCTGCAAAAACATGTGTGTACATGTATGTATTTCTGTATGTACTATATATATTTGCACCCATACATGAGATTTCTAGGACACAACTAACAAAGCTCCCAACTGGGAGGTTTAACAGGACTGAATTTGGTGACCTTCACTTTTTTCTCATTTGCAATATATTGCTGCATGCTCTGAAAGAAACCCTATCAGTCAATTTGGTGGGGAGTTTTCCAGTCTTTTGGGTGTTTGGTTTTTTTAATCTAATCTTTCAACATTTAATATCTTAAAGGATTTTTCACTGCCATTACCTCCCCTAACTTCCTTGGCCACGCTACAAAAATGAAAGCTAAGGACTCTTGGGGTAAACTAATAGCAGAGTAAGGAAAACAATCACTTTTATCAGTCAGAAATCAAAACTTCAAACACTTTGAATCAACTTGAATTTTCTTTTCAAAAGAATTCAATGAAAATTTAAAACTTTGACTTCTTTTAAGATGTAAACTTGCAGTAATTCAGCAATATAAATGGACTAAAAATTAATAATCAAGCATTACGAATTTGGTGGTTCCTATTTCAGAGGAACACAAGCCACTGATTTAATGGCAATAGCTCCTAGTGCTCTGGCGTGCAGAAAGAGGAGACGTTATCAGCCTCTTCCCTGGACACACAGAGAACATATTTCCTTCATTTCCACATGTTCTCCCAGTACAGCCCAACACTGATTGTGTTCAAGGCCAGAGTTCGGAAAGAATAAGAAAAAGAGAAGCTATTCTCTAGTCAAACTACAAGAAGTTATTTAAACTGCTGCGTTTTGCCTATTATGATTCAATTCTAAATTTCACCCGAATGCAACACTTGCTGGAAACCACAATTTAAAAATCACAACCGAATCACTAATGAGAGTTTCATTCCCTGTTTTGAACATAACACAAGGATCGCTCATCTCAATTAGCAACCTACTTGCTAAAATGCATGTGATACATCCACAGCCACTCGGCTTTCTAGAGGAGAGCAGTCAGTAGAAATATAGGAGAGAGGAAGAGCTGATCTTACAGCAACAGATGACAACCAGTGATTTCATTCCTTCTCCATTAAATTCTTCCACCTGGATGAAAACTTGATTTTTTTTGGGCTCTGCAGGGACAAGGGTTCAACGACCAAAGGAAAGCGATACCCACATGTACCAGGCTGGTGATCTGGAGGTCTGGTAGGACAACACGGGGAGGGTTAACAGAATTATCTACTGAACTCTGCAGAAGACATTTTCCTCCTCTCAAGGAGGACCAGCAGCCCCTCAGTAGAAGAGCATCACTGAACGACCCAGAGGAAAAAGTACAGAGGTTCAGTTCAAACCGCTGAAGTTTCTGGAGATTGATTAATCAGAAGTGCCTAAGACTGCCTGGGTCTGGAAAACTGAGTGGGAAACCCCAGACGAACAGTCTGTCTCGTGGTATTTCAGCGCTTCCACTACTGGTCCTGGCCAAGCCCAGGAAGTGCAGAGGCGTGCTCAAGAGCAAAATGCTGAGGGGAAAAAAGAAAAAACCCATCAGAACATTTTTCCACCAACTAGAAAGAAAACATTTGGTTACATGTTAATTTTGGATGCAGATCTGCATTATCTGGGGATCTTCTATTTAGCCCTATGGCTCTGAGGAGACCTCAGAGCCCATTCCAGTCCCTCAAGGGGCTCCAGGAAAGCTGGGGAGGGACTCTGGATCAGGGAGGGGAGCCATAAGAGGAGGGGGAAGGGTTTGACACTGAAAGAGGGGAGATGGAGATGAGATGTGGGGAAGAACTTCTTTGGTGTGAGGGTGGCGAGAGCCTGGAACAGGTTGCCCAGAGAAGCTGTGGCTGCCCCATCCCTGGAGGGGTTCAAGGCCAGGCTGGACGGGGCTTTGGCCAACCTGGTCTGGTTGGAGGTGCCCAGAGGTGGGACCAGATGGTCTTTAAGGTTCCTTCCAACTCAAACCATTCTATGATTCTATGGAAGATGTCACAAGTTCACTGTTCTTCAAAAGCCACAGAAAAGGAGAAGGGAGAAGTTTGGTTGTGGTTTGGGTGGGTTTTTTTTCAGAGAACTGCTGGGGAAGGGAGGGACAGAGCCCAACTGAAGGCTATAAATAAGCTACCGACAACCTTGATTACAGAAGTGTTGGGTTTCTCTAATAAATTACCTCCTTTTGCAGCCCAGAGAGAAGTAGAGAGAATAAGCTTGAATAAGCTACATTTGAGCATGTGAGAGGCTGCAATGGGTCGTGGATTGATGGTGGAACCACAGGAAGATGCTCTCACCCAGGCAGATGCCAGGGCTGGAAGGAAATAACATTAAGTAATGATAAATGCGGATCATGAAGCCAGAAAGAGGAGGGGGGAGAACAGGAGAGAAGAAAAATCAAGAGAAATTACCAGATTAGGAAGTTAGCTATTTAACTTGAAGGAAGTTAGTTATTTAACTTGAAGAAACTAGACCTCAAGTGAAGAGACTCCCTGACAATTGTATTTTGCAAAAGGCAAGATAAACAAAAAATATCATGAAGGTGGAAATATCTATTTTCAATTGAATGAAAATTTAGAATAGTTATTAAAAAAAAAGAGATTGAACTTCCAAGAGACAAAATTAGTGATTCATCCCCAGAATTTAAGCCTTGCCAGGGCAGGTGTAAGAGTCCCCAAGGACCCACAGATGATAGAGCAATAAGAAGGCATGAAGCTGAGCAGATCTGACCTTTTGTAGATCAAATGCAAGCATTGAAGAGGTTTGGAAACCAGCAAAGTAGCTATTTCGAAACCATCTTATAACAAACTATTTTAATTCACAGAACCACGTTGCTTCGGAAAATTAGGTACATAAGAACAAAACGTAACACTTTTGGAGTTGAAGAGTACTACTAAGGAACTTTTTCACCCAAGACATCTTTTAGAAGGTAAGGTCCAACAGCACCCCAGGAGCAGGACTAATCCAAGCTACAGACTCTGGAGCCAGACAAAGGAGGTCCAGCCAGTAAAACCCCAGCATACCAACCAGCCAGAGGGAATATTTCTTCCCATCTCTACAGACTACACATCTAGACAAAATATACACAAATTAAGTTTAATGCAGGGCTTTTAATTACAAGTATTCTGATTTTTAAGAAGCACTGTCCATAGAGACAGCAGACGTCCAGCGAGGTATTTCACATGAGCTCTGAAAGAACGTTTAAGTTTCAAACTTCTAAGGTTTTCATTTTGCTTGTTAATATCTCTAAGGCAAATGAGACAAAATATTTTTTTGAAGGAATTTTAAGTAAGTCGAGTGCATGGTCAGCAGAGCATTAAATTAAATAAATAATGAGTAATAACCAATTAACTGTGGCTGGCAACTAGAATCTACATTTTCTAGCAACTGGGAAGCTGTACGGGAAGTTATCAGGACATATTCAGTGTCCTCAAGAAATACCCAACTGCCCCCTCTCTGTGTTGGTTACAGAAGAACACAGATCTGTGGCTGGGACTGCTGTACAGAATCAAAGGTTGGAAGGGACCTCTGGAGATCATCTCCTCCAACCCCCTGCCAAAGCAGGGCCACCCAGAGCAGGTCCCACAGGAACGTGTCCAGGTGGGCATGCCACCCTCACAGCAAAGAACTTCCTCCTCATGTTGAGATGGAACTTCTTGTGTTCAAGTTTGTGCCCATTCCCTCTTGTCCTGTTTTGTATGCTGTATTATCTACTGGGTTTTTATTGTCTCTAGCACATTCACTTGAAGACTGCCAGTGAAGATTTTCTGTTTACCCAAATCTTAAATGTTTTGGTGAAACCTCAAGTGCGTGCCACCCCTTTTTGTATCACTTTGAGCAGAGCTGAGTCCCAGACTATTCTTTTGGTAGCACCTAAGAACTCAGCCAATCACTAGCACTACTGTCCCTAACCCCGCGATTTCACTGCGAACGACCATACCAAGGACAGGAACGCTGTGAATCAGGCTCAATACCCCAAAGGTCATAAAACAATCAGTGTCACCAACTCACAATTCACAGAGATGGTCATGGGAATAGGTTTTGCTGCTCTCGGAGCTTTCTGCAGGACATCAGCCTTCACTAGCACTTCAGCATCTCCGATAGTCATGTTTCTGAGCTTATTCTTTTCAATTTTGAAGTCTGACACAAGAGAGATTTTAAAGCAGGTTTTTGATAAACTGGAAGTGTCACTACAGGTAAATCTCCTCCTCCCCAGCCCCAGCAAGAGGGAGGGAGGCAGCCTCACACAGCAAGGCCAAACCCAAGGCAAAGGAGCTCCTCAGTCTTTTCATCGATTGTAAAGGGGAGAACGCGATTTGAGAAGACGGGCAATAAAATGCATTTCTCTTGCAGGCAAATCTTATAACAGATAGAAAAACAATCTTAGTCTCTTGCTAAAGGCACCCTCACTAATTGAAACAGAAATAAAATGAGGAATAGGAAAGAGATAAAGCTACAAAGTTATGTCTTGGTCCAATTAGGAGGTAGAGACTTAAATTATCAGCTAAAGACATTCTACAAGTTTCCACGTTGGAAATTGGAAGGGAAAATACAGGCTGTAAAACTGCTGCCACCTGGTCTTCATAGCGCAATCCAGAATATTTTCTAGTAAAATAATATTTTAAAACCTCTAGACATAGTCCAGTGACAAATGCAATTAAACCCAGACAGAGATTGTAAAAGCCCTGGCAGGTCACCTCATCCATCTATTTGCCAGCACAGCCTCATTCCAAACCAGCTAAAAGTACTTCAACTCTTTGATGGCGCCCCATTCTCCTTCCCTGTAATAAATAGGCTTTCCCTAGGCTATGTCGTGCATATATTTGTCTAGAACATATCTGCACAAGGTGCCACCACCGTCCCCACACCCTGGCTACACTCCACCACCCACGTTTTGACAGTCCCTGCTGGGAGCAGGCTCTCACCCCCAGGAAGGAGACACGGAGTTGGGTTCTCCTGCCCCATTCCAAACCTCCCTCCTTTCTTCTCCTCTGCCTCCTGGCTTTTGCTCCGGGGCTCCAAATGAGACAAGTTACAAGGGCATTGTCACCAAGGGCCAGGGCACAGCTCATCTAAGGAAGTGGGGTTGGAAAAAAAAGCTTGAAGAGCAGAAAAAGTATCTTTGAGCACACAGCCATTCAGGCAAAGAGTTGAGGCTCCAACTTACCCTACAGTGTCATGAATGGCAAAGCCAAGAGCCCTGTCACCCACCTCCCCAAGTGACAGTGAGTGACACTGCCCCACTCTGGCACTGCCACCACCTCACTGGTCACTCGGTGCCACCCACCAGACCATCCCCTTGGATGACTTCTCTCCAGGAACAGCCCCCCACCTCTTCACTCTGCTATTCCACACAGAAGCCCTTCCTCTCTTCCCCATTCCTGACCAGCAACATCAGAAATAACACCTTTTTATTCAGCTATTAGTTCAAACTTACAAATCCACCCTTTTGCCTTGTCCTCTGCTCTTCCAGCAGCACGGCCAGGTCCCCATCCCGTAGGGACCACCCAGGTGGGAGCCCTCGCTCTCTGCTCCTCCTCTTTTTCTACTACTATTGTTCAATTATTTTTCTTTTTTATTTATTTAAACACACTACAGTAAACTAATCAGAATTGCTAGGCATATCTTTTAAGTAATTGGGTTCTGTTGCTCTCCAAACAACAGGGCATACCCATACTTATCACCGAGAAGTGAAATAATAACAATTAATTTGCATACTATGTTGCATTGCATACACTTAAATTTAGAAGCCCTACAATAAGCCTGTGAGGTAAATAAAAACTATTATACGCTGGTACAGAAATAAAATTTCTTCCGTTTTGTGGATCATAATGGAAACTATTATTTTATTTCCAAGTAGCCACACAAGTTCTCCATTAGGATCACAGCACCCTTACATGAAACACATTTTCACTGTCACAAACACCTGGTGACAGAGGCTCTTGTGTGAACACAGCACATCCTGAACTCACCGGTTTGAAAGCCAAAAGCCACCAAGTGCCTCCATCAACAGCAAATTAGCATCAAGTACAGTAAGAACTGCAGAGCCAGGCAGTAACAACTCTCAACTGGTTCCCTTTACGGATAACCCATTCTGGAGCACCATGGTGTGAGCACAGGTGAAGGACATCAGCTCCATCACTGTCTGCCTGCACCCAGAGAGCCACAGTCATAGACTTACAGAGTTGTCAAGGTTGGAAGGGACCTCTCAAATAGAGTCCAACCATCAACCCAACTCTTACAAACCCACCACTAGCCCATGTCCCTCAGCACCACATCTGCCTCCAGGGTTGGTGACTCCACCACTGCCCTGGGCAGCCTCTTCCAATATTTGACAACTCTCTCAGTGAAGAAATTTTTCCCAATATCCATCCTAAACCTCTCCTGGTGCAACTGGAGGCTGTTTCCTCTTGTCCAATCGCCTGTTCCTTGGGAGAAGAGACCAACTCCCGCCGGCTACACCGTCCTTTCAGGGAGCTGGAGAGAGCAAGGTCTCCGCTCAGCCTCCTTTTCTCCAGGCTCAACACCCCTCAGACACTCCTCAGAAGTTCTCCAGACCCTTTTTGTACTCCAGACCCCTCACCAGCTCCATTGCCCTTCTCTGGGCATGCTCCAGCCCCTAAGGTCTTTGTGTGAGGGGCCCAAAACTCCATAGACTCATTTGGGAGTCCAACCCCATTCCACTACCATCTCAAGAGCACCTGGAAACCTGGTAACTTGTACCCTTTAAATGCAAGGGGCTTGAACTGACAAAAACATATGATACTTTAAGATTCTCCAGTGCCAGCCCCAGTCACCCTCAGCCCAGGTGTGACCGCTCCAGAAAGCGGCCCCAAGCCACGGCGTGACACAAACCAGAAGGGAACTGCTTTTATTTTCCTGCTGAATAGCTGCACGACAGCAAAAGGAAATACATTCTCTTAGTACAGCAGAAATATTCAAGTGTGTGAGTCAGTAGTTCCAAAAATACATTTCATAAGCTGCAAAACAGATATGTATGTTGCCATGGCACTTCAGCAAAATTAACAAGTCTCAAGCTTGTTTCATATATGAATAAAAATCCAAGTGCTCGTAGTTTCCTCTATCCTCAGCTGCTTCGTTGCTTGCACACCAAGGTCAGTTTTGCCACTGATTTCATTTGTTTTTTTCCTCCAGATTTGGCTTTCAAAGCAAGATTTTCTAAAGGGCAGTTAAAGGTGCAGGAAGGTGCTCAGCAGGGTTTCCACAAGTGCCCAGACACCTGGTTCTCCACGATGGTTAGATGGCCCCATGCTTCTCCACCTGGCTGCAAGTCGAGGCACCTCCTGCCTGCACAAATCTGGCCCTTAGAGCATCATCCTGTACCTTTATGGTTAATGGGAGCTTCTCCACAACTCCAGCAGGATGAAGCCAGCCCTAAACAAATGCTTTGATTAAATTATCTCTTGCACACAAAGAGCAAGGTGCACTTAGGTGGGTGTTAACACACACCAAAAAAAAAAAGGAAAAAAAAAGAAAAGCACATTACTAATCTGGGCTTTTATTCACATCTGCTTAAGTCTGGAGCATCTCCAACAAGGCTTGCGTTCCGCAGCTGATGCCAGTGGGAGTAAGAGCAGAGCCTGGACAGAAAGGAAGCAGGGTATAATATAGTCATGCTTGTGGATCCCCTCTGCAGGATACTCTCTTGTTCCACCAAGGAGCTCCCCAGAGAGCCCCTGGACACAGGGACCTTGGTCCTGACCTGACCTCCCAGCAGGATGGGGACAGCAGTGTCACCTCACCCGACCTCATCACGCTGCTCTCCTCCTCTCGCCAGCAGCCCTGGCTGCACATCACCCTCCCTCTTCTCCACCTGCACCAGGAAGCCCTAATCTGCTCCTTGCAGGAGCATCCAGCATGAAGTGCTCTGCCCATGACCATTCAGGGATTTGTAGAAGCATGAACTGTTTGGGTTGGAAGGGACCGTAAAGATCATCAAGTTCCACCCCCCCTGGGCAAGGACACTTTCCCCAGCCCAAGTTGCTCCAAGCCCCCCCATCCAGCCTGCCCTTGAACCCCTCCAGAGATGGGGCAACCACAGCTTCTCTGGGCAACCTGGGCCAGGCTCTCACCACCCTCACACCAAGGAAGTTCTTCCCCAGATCTCAGCTCCATCTCCCCTCTTTTTAGGAAAATTCCTTATTACACTGACTGCACACCTCCTCCTGTCTCTGACTTCAGTCAATTCAACACACTGATGGCCAACTGCAAAGAACAGACAGCTGTTTGTCCCCATACACCATCTGGATACACATCCAACCAAGGCATAGATACCTTCATTGTATACAATTTATATATGTATATACATACAGAACATACACGGTCTGCTCTCAAACAGCCAGGCACCTGCCTGTCCCAGCCACACGCTGCTGTCCCAGGACAGGTTCCCACAACCACATCTTGAAAACTGGTTAAAAACACTCTCCCTAAGACACACACGTGTATTTTCCACTGCTCCGGCCAGAGATGGAGCATAAACCCCAGCAGGAGATGCAGGTCTTCAAACCCTGAGATTAAAGCTGACAGGGTCCAGCCCGAGTTTCTCCAGAGCTGGCAGAATCAGCCTTTCTTACCACAAAACGTGGTGAGATCCTGCACTCAATGCTCTTCCAAATGCAGGTTTGGGATAGTTCATTTTTAGTTAAACCACTCCCTAGAGCAAATTAACAGCCAAACCGGGTAAGAATCCTTACTACACATAAGGCCACCTGCGGCTTGCATGGGGAAGCTCTGGAAGTTAAAGCCCTTACAATCCTCTCTCAGCTCAGAAGGTTTCAAATCAGAGAACAAAAAGGGTGGATTATTTCTTTTTGGCAAATGTTAGATGTAAAGTCTCATAAAATTTTTTACAATATGCAAATAATTTCTCAGCAATTCTCTTTTTTTTTTAAGATGCGTGTCACTATAATCATGCACCATAAATCAAAATTAGGTGAGAAAAAATAATAAATTAGCAATTTTCAGGGATTTAATAATCTTGCCTTTATAATTCACTCCAGCATATCAGCACCATTTTTACATTAACAGCCTTACTTTCAAAAATAGACATAACACTATCATAACATTTCAGGCTTTCAGGTTTTTTTTTTTTAAAAGATGTCAAGAAACAACTCCCAGTGAGTGTTTCCATCAATCAAAGTTGAGAAGTGGGGGGAGAACGTAAAGAAAAAGAGAAGGCATGCCCCTGCCCAGCCCGGTGGGAGGGATGGAGAGGACCTGCCTCCCAGCTGCCAGAGGGGTGCTCCCAGTCCCTGGGGTGGCTCCAGGACAATCCTGCTCACTTTGCCACCACTTACTGCTGGAAACATGTATAAGAGTCACACGTGTTGGCCAAATTCAACAGCCAAAGAGCCTAGACTATAAATGGCTCTCAAGACCCCACCACTGAACACGCACCAACTCGGTCCTCCTGATTTGAATTACATTTTCATTTACAGTTCACTGCAAGGAGATGAAGGTGTCTCAAGTTGTCAAGTCACTGTTTAAGCCCTCCTGAAAACTCTTGGAATAAAGAAAATTTAGAGTTTGAAGAGACGGGTTATTTCTGTGCAGATCACCACGCTCAAGTCACAGGTTTAAGAAAATTTGGCTGAATGTTTCATAAGCAGCATGAAAACAAGAAAATATATTTTTAAAATGTGTACTTTATGCATTACAAAGCAAGGGGTGGGAGAGCTACTGCATTCTCACTGTGGGCTCCACACCTTCTCTGCAGATTTTGGGTTTAGACTCTTGGCCAGTCTTCTCCCCTGGTCCTCCCCCCTGACCCAACAGAGCATCAGGGCACAACAAGGGCCAGGGCAGTCGCTTGTTGATGGCTCTTGATATTTGAATATCGCTGATGATAATGTATGGTATTGCCTTGGATCCTTTGAGTTTGTTTTCCTCCATTTAATGATACTGGCTTTAGCAAAAAGGGCAAAACACACACCCCTAAAAATCAGCTAAACAGCAAAGGGGGATGAGGAGAGCAAAATTACCTATGGCTAAGGATGGGACTGCTATCGACTAAAATATATTCACAGTAGGGTTTCAACTATATTCAAAACCCAGCTTCTACATAATACCACTCTTAATAATAAATCTATTTTTTCCCAGCAACACTTCTCCAATCCCCCCGTGTTATCACATCGCTCCCCTCCAACCCCCGGGGCTTGATTTCTTTCCCCGACGTGACACCTGGCCCCATGAGATCACAATATCCTTGGGCGACCGAACACGTCTCCTTATGAGTCTATAAAATTCCTAACGCAAATAGGGAATCCAAATAAAGAAACAAATGCTAACAAATGGCTGTGAGGGCAGTGTTGTGGCTTCGTTCAGCACCCGAGCAGGCAGGGACACATCCCCGGTTCCCCGATGAGGACAGGTCTGCTCCAGCAGGCCCGGCACGGGCACGTGAGAGCCTTTTCAATGCATAAAGACTTCCTTGTTGAATTAAGTTTGTTCATGCTACAATCCGAACGCCACATCTGGTGCTCCCAGTGACCAAAACATTCCTTGTTAGCTTCCCAGTAAATAAATTATTTTCTACAGAAACACTCCAGTGACTAAGATGAAAATAGTGTGGAAAAGGAAATGTGCCGGACCATTTATAGTGTTTTTTCTGGGCGGTTTAATGGGCAGAGAGCTGCTGAATACCAGCCTGCAGCTCCATTGAAGTGTTCCACTGTCATCACCAGCAGCTGCAGAACCCCCGAGACTGAAACACAGCCCTCCCATTCAAGCTCATTTCGACCATTGTTACTTATAATATGATCTAAAGGAACATTTGCAGGATTTCATACAAAGTTTAAACGTTGTTTGATGAGAGCCATTAGATATTTAAATCCAAAATGAATGACATGCAGTAGCGAGGGAGGCAATCACAGCACACCTAACGCGGAGCCCTAAACTTCGTGGCTATCATCTGCACTTGTTCCTGGCTAAGATTTATCCAGGGAAAGGTTGCCCTTCATACACTTACAAGATCCCAGTCATTCACAGCCTGTTCCTGCCCTGCTCCTCCCAGCTACCCCAAAGACCCCTCTTTCACTAGGCTGCCTCCCTGGAGGTCTACCCCTCCAGGACACTTTGCAACCCAACTGGTAAGCTTTTTCCTCTCCCATTTTTGCCCCTTGCAAACCCTACCATTTACCCCTCCCCACACTTCTAATTTGAAGACTATTGCACAAATGCTCTTTTTTGGTATTTTTGGGTCCTCACTTCTTCAACTGACTCATTTCTCCTTTATTATTCTTCTACTCTTCTCTGCATTTCTACTCTTTTGGGGACTTGAGGGGTTTTTCTTCTCAATATTCCATTTCTCAGAGTGATAAACAGGCATTTGCTAGGCTGTACCTACTCACTCCCGTGCGCCAAAGAGCAGTTACTGGGATGTTCACAGGGTTCCCTATTCGACCCCTTCCCACCCATAACCAAGCCACCACCTTTCCCAATTCCAAACTAGTCAGACCGCAACTCCAGAGCGGGTGTATCATCCCTTCTACCTCCCAGCTCTGTGTCCACTCCCTGGTTTCCTTCCATACTCTTTTACACAATTTTCAACCTGCTCTCAGCAATTTTCTTTCTATCTCTGTTGCCTTTTTCCCATAGATATGGCTGATGGTTCTGCCCATATCTTTTCACCACCTTCGAATCTTTTTTTGTCCCTCTCTCCTATTACTAAGAGGTTCCTGCTGATTCCCAGCCCTAGCCAGCAGTACCAGGAATCACTTGCTTCCCTTCTTCTCCTGCAACACAAGCTGTCTGGGTGGAAACCCCAAGACCAGGTAGACATTCTCCGCCACAGACAACTCCTCTGCTTCTTAAATTCTTCCTGCCCTTCCTCCTAAACAGCTCTGCGACTCCAACTTCATTGAATTGCACACCCACAGCCCCAGCTGCCTTTTCTCTGCCTTTTCCTCAGTCTCAGCCTTCCTTCCCTTTCACTCTCCTGGCTCCATCTCCCCCAGCGCAGCGCTTTGCCAATTCCTTCCGAAGAATAACTTACCAAATAAAACATGACTTCCTCCCCGTTCTTCCCCTCTCCCTCCTACAGCCTTCATCCTCTCTCAAGAACAGAAGGTTCTTCTCAGTTCTCTCTAAGCCCGTCATTATTTTTTTCCAGCGATCCAGTCCATGCTGTTTCCTCATTGCCTATCTCACCATCTCCTCCTCTGCTCTGACCCGAACCCTCCTTCTCCCCACCTCCAGCTTTAGCCCCTCGCAGCTTAAAATACGTCTGAAAACCCTCCTGACTGCACTCCCTCCTCGCATCCTTCTCGTGGTCTTCCAGTCCCCATGGCCTCAGCCATACATTATTCACCAGCCTCGGTTGGGTTCAGCTGCCGGGAAGAGCCGACCACAGCTATTTATGCCGAACAATACCCTCTCTTTGTCTTCTCGTGCTCCCCAATCTGTCTATCCATCTGTTCTCCCTTGGTTTAGGCTCCAATTTTAAGCTCCTGGGGAAGGATCCTCCTCTTTGTTTAGGGCTTGCTCAGTCACAATAAGGTTACAGTTTAGGGCTAGACCACCTCAGCGTTAACGTTTTTCAAATAAATAAATAAATAAAAGCTAGATTTTACTTGGATCCAACTTGTTTAAATCTTTCTTTTAACAATAACAACTCTCTTTAGTCAAAGCAGCGACTTTCTCGACAATGTTTTCCTCCACGTACTCCGAAAACAAACCAACTTTGATTCCTAGGAAATTCTGTCTAAAACAAGGGTTGGAGGGAAGCAAACAAGTACAAAAGGCAGCCAACAAGTCTCATCTTGGACAAATATGGAAAAACAATGATATTTAGCTTCCTGGTTTTCCTTTTTTCTCCAAAAGTTTTGAAGAAAATGGAACAAAGACAAAATAACGTTTGTCAACTTGTTGTTGTGGTTGTAGAGGAAGAGGAGGATTTCCTCTTTGCTTCTTGTCCCACTTCTGATGCCCCTGCTCTCCAGGTGACACCGGTCGGCCCCACACAACTGGAGCAGAATTAGGTGTGAGAAATGGCGTGTGAACTGCAGTGGCTTCGGATCTGCTCCCTCCCTAGTAATTGCTGGGGAAATTCCCTGTGTTCCCACAGATGTATCAGGTAAAAGGTACAGGAATAGCTAAAGGAGCAGCGCTCCAGGGAAAGGGACACCCTGACCCTCAAGGTAAAAGAATTTAAAAATAAACTGCTTTCTTGGTTCCCGCTCAGGACCATAATAATGGAAAATAATTCTCTTTCTCTCAAGGTACCTTGTATTTTCTTACTAGTCCTGAGAAATACTACGCTCCAGAGGAGCGGCAACCCATTTGTTCTACGGCCTGTACACAAGCTGACAACCAGGCGAGGGGGCTACGAACAATCCCCCGCTTGTGCCACCGCTGGGAATCGGGGCTGGATTTGGAGTTTGGGGAAGCAGGTGCACACAAGCCCCTGCCATCTCCATTTAGGTCTTGAAGCAAGCAGGAAATCTCATTTTAAGCCTGACTACCAAAGGAGATCCAAACACAGCACCGGGAACTCCTGAGGCACCCTGGCTGCGGGAACATAGTCCCCTAAGTCAGAACCCCAAGGTTTCTGGGGGTTCCCAACTTTCAATAGCTTCATTTTTCACTCCTGCTTTCAAAACTTGTATGTGTCTGACTGACATGGCCAGGAAACCCACTGCAAAGGAACCGGGGATTTCTAACCCAGTATTTATACCCCATTTTCCACTCCCCCCGAGCGATGATGAAGACAGTACAACAAGATCAAAGAGTTGCATGGACAAGAAGTGACAATCTTGTGCTCAAAAAACCAAAAACTGCTCGCTCTATAGAACTGTAACATTTTTAGAGGTCTATTAGTTTTGCAGGTTTTGTGGTGTTTGGGGTTCGTTGGGTTTTTTCCATTTTACAGACAGGCCGGTTTCCTTTCATAATTAAGCTAATCTTAAATAACAAAAATAGCAAACCATCAGTATGGTAAAGCCATCAAACAACACCAGAATTAATGCATGGGGGAAAATTAACCATACATAGCTAATTACTTTTCAAAATGTGTTTCAGGTATTCTTCTGTTTCAACAAAAGAGCTTTACATCCAAAGGAAAGAGGTAATCTCCAGCATCTTCCTAGACGGAGCCAGAGGGTAAGCAGATTAAGAGAGGCTCCTCTTAACAGCATTCTTGGGGCAACCAGACAGGTTTTCCTGCCCCAGGTCCCTGCAAAGTGACACTGCATTAACCAAGTGACACCAAAGGTAAGGCAATGCTGTACAAGTCGAGGGGTTTTCTTGTTATCCAAGCTCTAACACTTTTGAAGCCCACTGTATGTGAGGTTTTTTCCTCTCGAAACATACTTATCCTGTGACTTGGATGCTGCGGGGAAGCAGCAGAACGAGGAGGCCCTGCTCATACAGGGCTTTATCTCACCATGGTCCTCTTGGGCTCTTCCCAAATCTGTGATTGACAAAATCTACCAAAACCAGTTCTGTCCTTCAAAACAAAAGGTGCACTGAGCCAAAGGTTACATTCTACAAACCGAGCCCGAATTAAACTGGTCAAAGGATGAAGCATCAGGAATTAAAACCCATGGAATGTAGCTTAAAGGAACTATCTGTTTCATTAAGACAAAGATGTTTCAGTCGTTTCATCAGTAAGAAATGTAAACTATTCCCTGGCACGTGCCGGAGCACAAGCTGCACTCAAAGGTATCTAATCGAGGCACTTCTCCCTGGTTCAAATCTGCGATTGGGCTCCCAGAGCAAGAGACTGACGACTCGATTACGTTTCTTATTATAGGCATCCCCTAACCCACGAAAAATGCCTCCCTTCGGCGTGCCACCACGGACTCACTGCTGCTATTAAAGCAGAAGTCGGGTCAAGAGGTGTCCTCGTCACCATTACACCCCAACGCCATCATTTGGGGGGAGAAAAGAGAAAGGAAAAAAGATAAAAGCAAAATCTTTCTTTTGCAAAACCATCTTATTGTCATTTGGAATTGATTTAGGTCTCATGAAAAGTTTTTCCCTGTGAATCATTCGGCAGCAATTTGGTTGTTTTTTTAATCGCGTAATATTCAGAACAGGAAAATTAAGAAAAATTCACCCCCATTCATTATCTACATGACACAAATTGCATGGAAAAGAAAAAACCAAGCAGTACAATGTTCCAGAGATTTTTTTTGACTTCTAATATAATACTGTAATAGATGAGAACAACATTTTCCTTTATTTTAAGTAAGTCTTCTATTTGATATTATCTCATTAAGTATTGCTGAAGAAGAAAAACATCCTATTTACAGGATAACATCTACTTATGATTAAGGCCCTTCCAGGCTTGAAACAAAAGACACCATCCAAGAAACTATTGATATTTATCTTTTTCTTCCTGACATAAGAGAAAGTCCTGCAGGATCTCTGAGCGCTGAAATCACTGAAATCAGAGAAATGTTGCTCTGAACCAAAGCGGAGGGGCTTTAGAAATTCCCCCCTGTCTTGTGTTCAGAGCCCTTCAGCTGGGAATTACACTGCCCAGAAAGAGAACAGATCACTTAAACTGCAAAGGTGATCTGTCAGCTGTAATAAAGAAACACCCAAAGCAATGAAATAATTGGCCAGGAAGTCGAAGCCTCCCCATCTCATGGCCCCCAACACCTCTAGGGTGGCCCATTCCACCCCAAGGTGAGAGCAACTGCTTTTTAAACCACCTCCCTGGGACTGTCTGGGTTGTAGAGGTTTCAGTGAGTGTGATGATTTACACCAAGGATCTAACCCCCACATCCCTCAAGGAAACTGGAATAAAATGGGATTTGCAGCAGAAGCACCAGTAGCCTGAGAATAACTTGAAGAGGTCAGTGATCCTGGGCTGCAGAAGGAGCTCAATCCCAAGAGCTGCATTAACATACATTTGCAGATAAATATTATGAAAGCTTAAAAATATTTTTAATGTTAATCAAAATAAAGCCTTGGTGACCATAACACACCTGTAACCCAAACTCTGTCCCTTCAGCCCTGGCTCATATTTCACAGCTGAGGATGGACCAGCTCCAAGAAGAGTCCCTGAAGGTGCTGGCACAAACTGGGGAGAATGCTCCCAACTCTTTCTGAAGACCCAACATGTCATGTTGTCATAGCCCACCACCCCTTGGGCTACCAGGGGTAACACAGGTGATATTGGAGGGGTTTTTTTCCCCTTTTGTGGACTTAAGATCTCATTTCTAATGCTCTTGGATGCAACACTCACCTTCTGCCTTTGCCCTCTAAGAGAAGACCGGGTGATCTACCTCCTGCACCTTCACCACTGCACCCACACAACACCTCCAGGGTGTGTCCTTCACCCAACACCCCGGAGCCCAACCTGGGGGCACAGCCCACATCCTGCCCACTCACCTACAGCCACCAAACCTCCTGGAGTTTACTAGGTCCCACAGTGTTAAATGAAAATGGAATTTAATCTCCTACATTTATATGAAAAAGGGCAAGTGAAAAAAAAAAATCCTGGTGCTTTTAGTCCCTTTTCAATAAGTTATATCAAATAATGTCTTTTGCTAACTACATTAGAGAGCAATTATGACTTAATGGCTGTCTAAATCCATTATCAGTGTACATTTAACCTTTCAATATTTAAAGATAATATTTAATTTGAGCAAATTAACGGACTGCCTGTGAGACCAAATATATCTATTTAGTCTCTCTGGTTTTCCATCAGTGATATTTCCCTTTCGATATCAGCTTGTGCGACAAGCAAACTGGGAAAGTTGTTCCCTACATTCATACTTCAAATAAACATTAATAAGACAGTGCTAGAATGACTGAGGGCCAAGTCAGATCTTCACAGAATCACAGAAACATTTGGGTAAGAAGGGACCTTAAAGATCATAGAGTTCCAACCCCCTGCCGGGGGTGGGGGGGACCAGACCAGGTTCCTCAAAAATCTTGAATAACTACTAGATTTATCTGTATTACCATTCACATTATATGTATATTTTCTATGCTGGATTAAAAATGACTGTGGAAGGATATGAAAATAGTTATCTACCTTCTTGCTATCTTCACAATTACTGTTACATTAAAAATTTTACTATTATTCCCTCCCTTTTTGAGTTACAAAAGCATTTCCAGCACAACGCACGTTCCATATTTTCATGAACAAGCACGAAAACATTTATGAATTTTCAAGACTGCCTCTGAATAAAATTCCTATCTCAAAATCCTGTAGACACCAAAGACAGACCACTGTACAGAAGTCACAGTCCAACAGCCCAGTCAAAACAAAACCCCCACAAAGAACCGAACGAGCAAACAAAGCCTGATTACCCAAAGGATTCATGAAAGACCCTACTCCTTTCACATTACAGTTGCCATGGAATCTTCCCAAAATTTCAAATTAAAACGTAAACTACTCGATACCGATTTTCATGCTTGTTCCAGTGACCAAACCCCTTGTTATTTAAAATGATTTTCCACACCTTTCTTTTGAACAGCTAAATCAACGGCCAGGTTTCCAGAACCAAGTGTCCTCCTCCAACTCACTGCTAACAGGAGGGGAAATTCAGATCCCTCACAGCAAGGAAAGCTAGAACTGATTCCGCAAACACCGACACAGTTAAAGGAATTTCAGTTTAAGGCAGAAAATTTGGTCTCCATTGCAGGGATCTTGCAATTCAAATCCAGAGAGGAAAGGCAAAGGGAACACCTTAAAATACATGCCTCTTCAAAACTTAGTCTCTGCATGATGCTCCCATGATGTCATCTTTGTAGTCTCTTTTCTCTTAAATAAAAAGGCGATAACATTCAACGTTTGCACTATTTAAATAAACTTCCCCAATGCAAGCCTGTAAGTGACTGCAAATGCATTATCATGTCAAAACCTGGTGGAGCTACGGAACTAGGTTGACATCTTATTCACATATTGAAAGGTTAGAGGTGTTCCTCTGCGAATAAGGCGCTTTAAATATAGTCTGACTTTGCACATTGTGTGCACTTTGGATTCCATGGTACTACTTAGCGGGTTCCGTGACAAAAACGCAAAGAAACGGTTCAGTTGCACGAGTCTGGCACAAAGCCACTGAATCCAGGAAAGTTCCACCCAATTCATGCCGTTGGACACAACCAGAGTTTAGGGCATCGCTAAATCTTTCCTCTGGCAAAGTCAATGAGACCCTCCCTTGAATAAAACTCCTTCAGATTTGGACCAGAGCTTAAGAAAAACGACATAGAGGTTGCATTTTGACCCCTGCACGAGAGAGAAGGTTTACCAGTAGAGTTGCTGCTTACGCTACCGTTCACACAGAATCTCAGCAACATAAACTAACCCTCAATCAGTATTTAAGAGCACATTCAAAGCAGATGGAAGTCAAAATGCAAGCCAAAAGGCAAGCGCTTGCTCACAAGCAAAAGGATTACACTGGTCTGCTAACCTGTGAGAGCACAGAAAAAATTAAGGAAAATACTAGAAGGAGAAACAAACACTTGTGTCTCAGCACTGGGATCCGGGCAAATTTACCAATTTAACCACTACACACCACCGTGGATCGACCTCCTCATCTCAGAGACAAAGTGCAGACACAAAAGGGACATGGGACCCTCCTATCTCAAACACAGAGGACCCCATCTATCGAGTCTAGACATATAGAGGGCCTGTATTTTTATTTCAGACCAGATTTAACAGAATCACAGAATAGAACAATGAAACAGCTTCTACCTCCTGCAAATAAAGTCCTCTCAACACCCCCCCCCGCCCCATAGTGCGGGTAAACAAGTTCATTTATTTAAGCAGGGAGATTTTGTAAACAACTGGCAAAAACCTGCTACACGGACACATATTTTGTATACAGACACACTATGAATTTCTACCAAAGTACCCCACCTCGCTTTCTACAACCAAAAGTAAAGCAGTCACACTTAATTCACAAGTTCCAAGGCAAGATTCTCCAAGAAAATACAAAGACACAACCCAGACTTCCCAAGCCCCCAAGATAAGAGCAGGAAAGACAAGGTACACCACCACCCCCCATACTTCCTTCGAAAATATTCAAGGTGAAATCAGTTTACCACTCCTTACCTTAGAGGAGAAGCAGCTGCCCCACTGCCAGGACCCACACGTGTCCAACCCCAGTCAGGCCACACAGAGCCCCCCAGACACAACCAGCCACCTCCATCCACACCCCAGCCCTAACAAGCTCCTGCAGCTCATTGGTTGCTCAGCTTAAATGGTTTAACATCCAATTAGGCAACCCACCAACACCTGGAAGGTCTCCACGCCCACAGAGGCAGCTCCATAGGTCAAAAGGCACCATGGGGAAGTTTCACCTGGTGGGATGGGATTTCTTTAGGGCTATGGAGGTGGCACCTGCTGTTGTGGCATCGCTCCATGACACTCTCCTCCCTCCTTGGGAAAAGTATGGAGCAAGCTCAACTGGGGCAAGTACATACATGCAGCTGGGAGACGCAAATGTCTGGTTGACTTTTCCTCTTGAAAAAGGCACGTTCCTGTAGAGACATGCCACACGGTGGGGGAGGGGGACAGATGGAGAAGGGAAACATGCTATTTAAGTGCTGGAACAAGAACAAGTGAATATAAACTGGCCATATTTAAATTTTGTCAAAACATTACAATAAGACTTCTGGCCATCAGGACTGAGATGCTGGAACATTATTCTAAGATGATTTTTGGATCAAAAACCTTAACAATTTTAAGAGAGAGCATGACAATCTAAGCGATACCAGGCACCTGGACCTGCTAATCCAAAGACTCCCTTCCAGTTCTATCTTCCTTTCAAATACTCTAATAAATGGCACTGATGTACATCCCCACGTCTGTAAACACCAAGGAAATACTTTGCTGAAGAAGCTTTTCATTACGAAGTCGAAGGGCTGGCAACTGAAGACACAAACGTGGGAATGATTAACTGCCCGTGGCCAGCTCTGGAAGCAGCAGAGAAACCGCTCTGGAATGTGGGATTACCTGTTTTTAACAAATCCATTAGATAAGAGATTGTCTTTTTTTTTTTCTTCTGCTGTTACTCGTGAGATGCAACAGGAATCCCAGCTCTTCATTGCGTCTTGCCCTACAATATCCCTTAATTAATGTGATTTATTCTGGAATACGAGAGGATACAACAGCCATTACAGCCCTCACGGCACAGCACCAGGCAGCAAAAAGAGAGTCATTCCTTTTGTCTTTCTACCAGCACCAACTGACAATATGACTGTACATATGGCCACTGATGACTCTTTTTGCTTACATATATATATGCTTATTTATTTATTTATTAGAACAGTTGTTTTTATCCAGTGAGGCTATTGTTAACATTTTTCTTAAATACCCCTAAGAGCCTAAAAGTAAGAGTGGGAAACTAACGACCCACAGACAGGAACAGCTTCCAGCTTGTTTTGAGGCAAAGGTTTATCTCTAAACTAAGAAAGCTTTCCAGTTTAAAATTTGCTTTTCTTCAAAAAAAAACCCCAGCCTTCTCCTTATGCAGGTACAGCCAGACAACGAGAAAGATCTGTCTTTGCCCACAGCCTAAGAGACTTGAAGGCAAGAAGGAATCGCTGTGATGTTCCTGCTTGAAATCACCACGAAAGCAGAGCCTTCTTCATCCTACCAGGCCCATCATCACCGACGTTCAAGGAGCACTGTCCAGTTTGAGCCATTTCCTCCAGATTTTTCTGAATTCTTGAATGCAACGGGACTATTTATTCCACTTGATGGGGAAAGTAATTCTGTTTGTAACATGACATTTGCTAACAACTACAGAGTAGGCATAGAGGCTTTATATTTTTTGTGTGTGAACGCATTTGGACAGTGAAAACAATGATACTTAGAGTTAATTTTCAATGCCAGAAACTAGTGGAAGACCTTTATTTGCCAGGCAGCGTATGCCAAAGACATGACACCCAGGTCTTTCCCTGCAGAAACTTTGTCTAAAGCTCAGCTCTTTTCAGAGAAAAATACCACCGAGGCTCACTCAAAAGGGAATTACTGCTAAGCTGCTTAGGTGCAAGCTCCGAGCCAAAATTAATCTTGAGAAAATTAGATCCAACCCTGTTCAGCAGAAGACAGTTAAGCCCAAAGCTGTAGAACCCAACACCACTAAAAATGAGCTTTGATGGTCGGTACAACTAAAGGAAGCGGATGAAGGGGTGCTTACACAGAGCAGGTACTCCACAAGAGCTGAATATTTGGGAGATGTTGTCTTGTCTACCTAGACTTAGGTAAAGCCTTTGCTACCGTTTCCCACAGCACTCTCCTGGAGAAACTGGCTGCCCATGGCTTGGACAGGTACTCTTTGCTGGGTAAAAAACTGGCTTGAGGGTGGGAAGGCTTTGCAGAGGGATCTGGACAGGCTGGATCCATGGGCTGAGGATATTAGGAAAAGTTTCTTCCCCAAAAGGATCATCACATTTTGGAAGAGGCTTCCCAGGGCAGTGGCAGAGCTCCCATCCCTGGAGGTATTTAAAAGCCAGGCAGACATGGTGGGTTAGTGGGGGACGTGGCAGCACTAGGTTTAGGGTTGGACTCAATGATTTTAAAGGTGTTTTCCAACTCTACGAGTCTATGATTCTGAGATGAAGCTTCCATTGGGGCCCTCTGGCAAACACCAGGATGGGAGAGTGAAAAACAAACAAATACTGTTATGCCTTAGCAAACCTTATTAATTTCAGAATTACAACCTCTGAAACCAACGCCAACAATTAGGAATCAGAGATTGTCCTTTGGTTGTCATCTTAAAAGCTCAAAGAGGGCTGTATCTACAGACCTGAAAGAAGATAATTGTTGGTTAGACTTCTGTTTGTGACCATCAGAAATGTTACCTTAATTTGGCCTTAATGACCTATAATCTCTTTTAGCATATGGCTTTTAGAATGGTTATTATTCAGCTTGATCTATGGCTATAATGGAGCAGAACAGAACTGTGGGTATAATTAAAATAAGTTCCTGTAAAAGTGGAATATGTAGTACATTGCTAATGTGTAAATGACTAAATAACTTAATTAGGTGAAATGAAGTGCACTTATAACCACAGATGCTTAAGCCGAATCATGATAATGTTGTGTGTGTGAATATATTTTTTTTAAATATGTTTATAACCCAAACAGTAGGACAAGGAAATACAAAGTGTACACTAGTTATAAGGGCAGCAACAGATTTTTTAAAGGGAAGTTTTCATTACAAATTAACGCGAAGCCGGTAGAGAAAAGCAATTTTTAAATCACTTCAAACCACTAAAAGGAAACCACTTTTCAATAGGCCGTTCCAATCCCCGCAAACATCTTCTCCAGGCAAAATCTCAAGTGAAATATATGAGGAAATTATTCTTCTGGGCAAGCCTAAAAGAATAAATAAATAACTGGAGCCCACCTATTCGTATCATGCCTCTCCACGCCTGTACCTATCTCCTTCATTAGCATGAGTATGTAGGGCAATGAAATGGATAAATCTGCAGAATATAGGCAAAGAGCCCAATCCTCCTCCCGGGGAAATCAGCAGGAAAATTCCCAGCGCTTTCAATATCCGAAAGACCGGGTTCCAACTCGGGGGGAGGGGGGGGCAAGCACATAAAGTGCACTTGACGATTCAAAACATGGGACTGATCTTGCCAGTCTTCCATCTGAGACAGTCAGACTGAATACGAGAAGCTCTAAAAATCACTCACAGCACTTGTATTCATCAATTCATCCATATTCATCCTTCCTCTATCGCCCAATCCTTACCGTAGGTGAATGTAACATAACCACGAGCATGATGAGGAGATGAATAAGACAAATTATTGAATGTGTGCTTGAAGGAGGCTTCAGCCAAATAAGCAACCAGGAAATGTGTACTTTCATTTTAACAATGAAAAAGAAAAAGGAAGGGTGCAAAGCGGTACCTTCACAAGTACCTGGGGAGCTGTGGCGTGTCTTCTTCCCAGAAAGCAACCATTTTCCTCTCTGTCCTCATTAAAATAAATACGGTATTTTATATTTTATCCTATTAGTTCCCCAGCAGAACATGAGATCCTCTGACAGCATAAAATAGCACAACTCAGTGGGTGTTTGTAGAGTTACACTGATGTATTCCAGCGGTGGATCTGACAGATGACATCCATCCACCACCACTTCCTTCTGCGTGTTACCTATTGGTTGTTATTACTCAAAAGAAAGTCCAGGTTCCGAGTTGCAGCGCCCAGATAACATTTTCCCATCGCTTAACTTTCTCATATTTATTAATTAGCTGCCTCTAATGAGAAAGAGAAGTGCGATAATTGCAGTATTTCGGAGTGAGCCAGACACAAGAAGTGTGAAAACCCACCAGAAAAACTGTTTGAGCGCAGTTCAATCCCGTATTAGACAGTAAGCAGCCAGAATTGGTGATGATTCTCTGTAAGGAACTTTTCCAGTTTCACCAATCAGTAAATGAGATGGTCTTCCTTGAAGTCTCCTCTCAGGAAACTCTGATTAAATTAGAAAAGATCAAACCCCTTTTCAAGTTGAAAATAATTTGAAAACGCTACAATGAACGCAGGGGAGCAAAATAGCTCTTGGATGTAAGCAAACCCATTTTAAGGCAAAATTTGGACTGAGTCAAAAGTCTCAGAATAACTAGTTGGAATCTGTTGCTATTAGTCACCGAGTTGGAATCAAATCAAAAGATGCTAATAACGGAGACGTGCATTCATGCCTGCATAGACACCCTGCCATTGGGAAGGAGGCATTTTACAGGACTCTGCTGAGGAGGAGATGAAATGGCACCGCCGAGAAAAATCTCCTCTCACGGGGTACAAAGGAGACTTGTACCTCCCTGCAAGGGGAGAGGAGGTGTTTCCCTCTCCTGGGAAGTGTCACCCTCAGAAGAGACTCCATTTCACATCTCCTCCTTGGGAGCCAACTGAAATCAATTAACTCTGCAACTGGAACCAATTAACCCTCCAAAACGCACACCACCAAACACAGTGGCAGTCTTTAATAAATGTAATAAATACAGAAATAATAACACCGAGCACTGCGCGGAGAGAACAGTTTTCCAGTCTATGTGATGCGGGCTCTTGATTCTTCAGAGAGGCAAGAACGAAGGATTTTGTGTTCTAAAGAATTAAAAATTACCAAAAAAAAAAAAAAAAAAAGAGAGGATTCAAGTAGACCCAGGGGACCTTTAAGATGGGATTCATCTCATTTAGCTTTAGCCATCAAAAAAGCTGCCATCTAGTCACCGAGCTGCTTTACAAGCGGTAGGAAGAGACCACTGCCTTGAAAGAGCCACCTCCAACCCTTCTCTCAAAAAGGGCTAAGCCTCCCTCTCTCTTCACGGACACGGGGGCACCGAGGTGATGCCAGTCAGATGCCAGGCTTTGAGGAGAGTCACAGGAGGCAAGATGGGGCCATCTGGGAAGGCAGGAGCGAGCGAGCAGCCCCGTCCTTCTCCCTCCCATCGGCGCAAACCAGAGACCGGGAGAAGGCTACTGCTCAAATCCATTTCTTAGTTTCTCTTATTAGTTCGTCTTAGTTTTTGTAAATTCGCTTCCATTGCAGTTCAACACTGCTATATTTCACATGGACTTCTGATAAATGCCACGGACAAACGTGGAAACGTTCCACAGATTATCCATTTTCATTTTTGCTCTTAATTTCCTGTCGAACTAGGTCCTTTAGACAGCAACGGACAGGGAAGAGGCTTAAGCAGAAAAAAAATAATATGATTGTACCAATATTAACAAGCACTCACTCAGTGCCTGTGACCCCTCCAAGTGCCCGGTCAGTGCAAGGGGGTTTCATCCCACCCCTGAAGAGAGTTTCTTTTTTTCCAGCACCGGGGATAGGACTGAGCTGAATAAGAAGAAACAACTTTATATTAAAAAGAATAAAGCTGCTGCTGTCGTAATCCTGCACTTTCTATTTAAGCTCTTTCTATTTTGGATTAAGAAAATAACAATTCTCCATTAAGCATTGCCCTGTTTACACACACATCACAATTTTGCCCAATGGCAGAGACAGAGGATTTTTTTTTTTATTATATTTATTTACTTTGGAATATGTTAAAATATTAGATTTTACAGGTTTAGATATACATTTTTTAAATGTATATATCTCATTTTTTAAATATCACACTTTTTCCATAATAAATCTCATCATCTCCTTGTAGTCAGGTTCTATGGGTTCAATGGTCACAGAAAACACTTGGGCATTTACAGGCTCCAGAAGCACGAAAATGCCCACAATCATCACTTTATCTGTTTTCTGGTTAAGTTTTGATTACAGGGTTTTCAATTCCTTTCTCCATTCCTATTCCTTCACCTCTGAATTGCCCATAGATAACCTCTTCTGCTCCCTAAGGAAGGAAACACTGGAATTAAGGGGGAGAATTTGGAACCAAAGGCTGGAGTTACTGGACAGGTGAGATCCAGAGAGCCAGGAAGTCCAGCAGTGGGGGGTTCTGGCTGCAGGAGAATCCTTATTTTTGGCAGGTGTTTTGCTGCTGCCCCTCATCACGCTCGCAGGGGAACCCTGGATTTGCACTGCCAAACGACTAAATCTTGCCCCTTCAGATAATGAAGGTTTGATGAACTGCGGTGTTTTTCCTGTCCTACAGAGCTTGCATTCACTAGTCCAAGGAAAAAATAAAACTGAGTCAGTAACGGGGAAGAAACAGAGACAACGAGATGACAAACATCTGGATAAGCTGGGACCCCATAAAGGTAAGAAGGAATCCAAGACTGCCAAAATAACCTGGATTCACTGAATACTCAAGAGAAGTAAAACCTGGGTTGTTATCTGTATATTTTTGAATGTGACAACTTTCTCGCGCTTCAACTAAACAGGATTTATGGGGAAAAAGACAATAATAATTTACTGCCAATAATTTCCCTGTTGAGGATTCACGCCCTGAAGAGGAGCATCTCCCAAACAGCGCGGAGGACACAGAGCCCCTGCACTGACAAAGAGCTGTCCTGAGCTGCCTGTTTATTTTCTGATAATTGCTGATTTTGCCAGGTTAACCTCCTAATTGGATAGCAACACGTTTGCAGTAGCTGTGGTAGGCTTCGCTCACAGGCAGGGAGAGGTAGAATAGAAAAAACAAAGGAATACGAGTAAGAAAAATCAGGAGAGCGAAAAAGACAGTGTCCATTAGTTAATAAGCTAGTTCATAAATTAAATGCTCTAATTTGTGGTGTTTACAAAATATCTAATTTTAGGAGCATGGATTTTCCTCTGTTTATACAACACGACACAGTATTTCCTAAGTAAGTAAATCTTTCCAAAGAGTATAAAATCAACAGAGCGATTAGGCACAGAAAACAAAAGTTAAGCAAGGCATTTGCTAACAACTCTGATCCTGCAGAATAAAGCATTATCGAGGCTCTAATCAGGACTTAACACATCATTTTTCCCCGAAGGGACAAAGGGAAAAAGGGACAAAGTACTATGAAATGAAGTCGGTTTGGGAGAGCCCAGATTAACACAAAGCACACCAGTGGGCCCAAACAATAGGAGTTCCAGGCAAACCCAAACCAAGGGCTGTGGCAACAGGCAATAACTAGTCGTGGGTACTAGTTAGTGATGGCTCGGGAAGATCGATGTGGAAGGTCTGGCTAGAGAAGGGGCACCAGTGGCACAGGAGGGAAACGAGTGTGTCTGACAGGTTACACTCCCAGCAGGAATCACACAACACGTCGGTTATTTATAAGAGCAGGAAAAAGCATTTTCCAAATATTTGCTTCTCTTTCTCCTTCAACCCTCTGCCACAAACACTCGGATACATCTGAAAAAGAGTATCTTAGGTCTGAAAAATAAAATTACATTTCTGAGTCAGATGAAGCCCTACCAGAGAACTGGTACTATTTCTCGTGGAGGGGACATTCCCAACCTCAGGCTGACTACCCACTGCAAAGGAGATTTTCGGAGAGGGAACCTCAGAACGCCGGTCCAAATTTCAGGTAGATGGGATTTCTGTTGCATAAAATGCCCCATGAATGAGGTTTTGCAGTACTGGGAAGTCTTGAGAGTCCAAACCATTTCCCCTGTGCAGTGCCTGAGGAGAATCGTTGATCCTGGAGAAGCAGGAGGAGGGAAGAGCCGGGATGCTCCTGCATGGGGTGAGCTCCGGGGTGAGCCCAGGGCTCGCTACGATGCTCTCCCAGCTGCAGGACTTACCCAAGCCATTAGGCCACTTTCTGCCCTTTTGGGAGGTTTGATGGTGACTCCGGCTCATCCCTGCCCTTCTCTCAAAATACCTGCAGCATTTAAGCAGTTGCAAGGCCTCATGGCCAGCAGTCCCCTGAGGATAAGGAGCATCTCTTCCCAACGCAACGCACCTTGAGCGGCACCACGCTAAGTATCTACTCTGCATTTCAGCATCAGCTGCTGCCCCTGAAACCAAGTATGCAGATCTATAAGGAGCTAAAAAGTAATTTAATAATTATTTCTCTATTACAACTGTGTATGCAAGCTTCCTGGCCCTCACTTCTCCCTTCAATGAGAATCCCCTCAGAACCGAAGGAACCTACGCTACAGCCTGCAGGGCTGCCAGCAGAGATGGCCCGTGCTCACGGGGACTCCCAAATCGGGTTAGAAACAAAGACATGCATGCGATAAAATACTAAAAAACCCCTCTTTCACGTAGTTTCATTAAATAGCAGTATTTCGGGCTCTGCTCTGTGCAATCCCAGAGTCACTTCAAACAGGGACTGTGCCCAAGGAACAGCATCGCATCTGCACGGAGGCGAGAGGAGAGTCGCATCCTCCTGCAATTTGGGGAATTTATTTGCCTTTCTCGTATTCGTGGAACAACTGGCTCCCGGGCTGTAAGTTTTTATGCCAGCCCTCAGCCCGGATCAAACGCCTAGAGCCAAGTCACAAACTTATCAGGAAGGTTTGTAATGGAAATGCTGACAGACCCTTAAGTCTAGTGGCACTGGCAGGTGCTCCCACAATACAGGAACATAATTCAATCAAGCTTTGGGCTGACGTCACGAAGCACAAAACAACTCAAATGCTTTATGAACAGTACCAGAACCCCTGAGATTCAATTACAGTCTCGATATTCCATCAGGAGTCATACTTAGCTGTTTTTAATATAACAAAACCTTAGTACCAGTTATTTATCAAATAGGTCGATCGTATTTATACGTACAGTCAGAAGAGAAAGCGCATCGTGCCATGTTAACCTGACAACCCCAAATCTTCAGGCTTTTTTATTCAAGGAAAACAGCACCAGGAGAGAGTCTAATTTTTACATGCTACAGAGGAGAAAGAACCGAATCCCTGTTTTTCTAGGGATTACACACACAATGCCTAAAAATTAATTCAGTGATTTAATTTTTTTTTCCATTTTTGGACCCCTAAAATTATCCTGGCGGAGGTACCGATCGCTGCAGTGTGAATGTGAGATAAAACAGGGGGGTTGGTTTGTGTTGGTTTTTTTTTAAAAAAAATAAACTTTGCCAGAACCCACAGAAACAGCCCATGAGCCTGAAAGCACCTGCTCTAAGGGTAAAAAGGTAAATTTGGGGTAAAACCCTGACTGAAGGCAATGAAGCCCGGATGCCAGGACTGCTGAAAACACCAGTGGGCTTTTGGCAAGGAAAGGACCGAGCGGGCACCGGAGGCACCGGGCGCTGCTCCCCGGCCCCCCGTGGAGAGAGAGGAGCAGAAGGCACCACCGAGTGCCAGAGACATCGGCTCCACCTCGGAAGCCTTTTCACCAGGTGAAAAGAAAATCATTATATTCAACAAATCAAGTCTTGGGGGATTAGACAAATTCCACCAGAGCGCTCTGCAAATCCAGCCGCGCGCGTGGAGCCTTGTTTCCAAAATAGATCAATACCCGGCCCAGACAACAATAGATTGCAGCTACCTATTGTCACTGCTACCAACAGGCGTCCTGACACGGGGACTGGCACAATAGCTCTCACCCAACAAGGCTCTTACGGCACCTTCCCCTGAAATACTTTCTCCCCCACTCTCAAATCCACCCAGATAAACCCCTTTTTAGATACACCCGGTTGTTTACCTTGGCAGAGAGAGTAAATATGCCAAAACCTTTCCCAACACTTTGCCTAGTTCTGTAAGTTTGCTAAGAAAAGAAATTACACAACAGCCTTTGAAGACATTGGGGGGGGGGGGGGGGGGGAATATACCTAAAGATTTGGTCAGTGCCACCCCTCTGCTCTGCCAAGAAGCAGTAGGCAGAAACAGGTAAAAGAAGAAAATAGAGATTTTCTGCTGTTGCAACAACAGAGATTTGTGCCCCGGCACAAACCCCCAAATCAGAGGTTTAAAAACCTTTGAGCAGCACAAACGGCACGAGGCAGATTTTGGCACTTGGGCCCGATCCCCCGAGGCACACGATCCCTTCCAGATGATAAAAACCAAAAAGCGGCGGCCCCTCAGCATCTCGGAGAGGTGCCTCGGAGTGACGGGCAGCATCAGCTGCCAAAAGGCAGGGGAGGAAATTCGGTAGCCACTTTTCCCTAGCAGTTAATAGTAGAGCAGAAATAACACCAAATTGAATTATTCAAGGGACTCGTTTGAACTGTTGTTATTCCTCCTCCTGTCTTCCGAGGTGCAAGAGAAACTCTGCGGACTGTCTGCAGGCGCTGGCAGATGGTCCATACTATTACATGTATATTCATTTGATATGCCTCCATCTTCAGCAGGACACGTCAGACGTCCCCGGGCCGGGCTGCCTCTTCTCTCTGCTGACCAGACACTCGTGTGGGAGCAGGGAGAGTCTCAGCGGGCAGAGCCGGGGAGCTGCGCCTCCGCACAGCCCTGGCTCCTTTGGGCAGGGAGCAGAAACTGAATCACAGCCCCGGGGCCACCTCTCCTCGGGTGGCTCCAAGGAGCCCTAGGAGCTGCAGGCACCTGACTCTTGTAAGCCTGCATTTCAGAAGCTTCAAAACACTAGGCTGCCTCCCGTTCAGGACATGAAAAAAAAATAAATTTCCACTTCTTGAAATGTCATTTTTAGCCTTTCTTAGATGATGTCCACCTCCCTGGCATCATTTATCTGGGAAAATTTTGGTAGAAGATCTTTAAACCATTACAAACACATCCCCTGTTCCTTATTAAACAACTGCAGATCTGTTATCTTGGCTTATGGGAACTGATCTCAGTAACACCGTGATATCAAACACTGAAAACCACAGGCCTGGGGCCACCGGGGCTCTACTCTTTTTCTGGACCTTGCAGAGACACACATTTCCAGATATAAAACGTAGTTTACCATTAGAAGTAAATGTTTGATCTGTGAAGCTTACAAAATGACTTTGTTTATCATAGCAGATGAAGAAAGAAAAAAAAAAAAGGGAATAATTTTAAACTCAAAACAAAACTGTTTATATGACAGCTTTTACTGCTCCATGATTCTGTGCATTTAAGAGAGATTCAAGCAATTAACAGCATAAACTTTCATTACATAGTTCTATTATATATGTTTATGGGACTTAGTTGTTCATCTGTTATTTAAGCGATTTCCTCATTACTAGGGCACGGTGAAGATATTTGCTGATCCTGTCAAAAAACGTCAAGCAGTTCATTTGCAACATTCCTGGGATCCCCGAGCCTCTGCCTAAATCCTTTTACTTCCAAGGTAAGTAAAATATCAAAGCGATGCAAAGTCAGTAATGGTTCAAATCACGGAGGAGGGAGGGAATTAAAATAATAAATTAAATCACTTGGGTTTTGGCTTCTGCCACTTGAACAAGTGGAAGCGGTGAAAGATGAAAATGTGTGTGCCCGGGTGCTCCCCAGCCACGGAGACTGACAATTCTTTGTGCCCATTTCATGTTGCCAGGGACTCGGGTCAATGGGAGCCGCGCTTGCCGATGACAAGGATCGGTGTGAATTTTGGGAGCGGTAGGAGCACGCATCTAATGGGAAGAAGCCAAATTGTACCTCACACGCTCCCAGATGCCTTTTGTTCCCACATCCCTTACGGAACACGTTGCACAAGCTTTGTACTCCTACTGAATTCCAAGTCAGGCCTGAGCTCCCTGCTTTAACACATACACTTAGTTCACAGATACCTCGTATCCACGGAATAACCGAAAAACATTCTTTCTGTTCCTGCTAAATTTGGCAATGGCAGGAACAAGCGTCTCCTCCAAGTGACATTTGGCTGGATCTGGCCCCCAAGCATTTCAGTCTCTCAAACAGCTAATGTGGATGGCTTTGAATTATTAAATGTATTCAGGAGTCTCGACAAGGTAAACAAGCAAGGATTATGACAAAAAGTGTTTTATAGAAAAGCTACAGTATCCAACAGGCACAACAGAACTGTTTCAGATACAGTTCTCCTAGATCAGACCCAAGGCAACCTTTTTGCAGACTATTCAGACCCTCTTCCATTTAATAAAGCTAATTTTCTTCCAAAATCACAAATCAGGGGGACTCATCAACTTTTTAATATTTTATTTTTTTTCTTTTTTAATTGCCAAGACAAGTCCTCAGCTGCCAGATTTAAATACGTGCGAGGGACTGTAGGTGGCTGTGTCTCTGGAACATCCTCTGCAGGATGCGCTCCGTTTGCCACTGCCAGCAAGACCCAAACTCAGAAGCAACCTCTCTCCTTCGTAACTACATCTTTAGCTCCTCCAAGCACGCGGGGTGGTGTCTCGGGCCAACTCAAATACCATGGCGTGGGTCCCCCTCTGCCCCCACAGCGCGCTCTTTATTGGGGCTCGGAGGGGAGGAGGATCGAAGGCTTCACGAGTAAACATAGCTGGAAGGAGGGGAGGTAACTAGCATTCTTCTTCTTCTTAATCATAATTACGAAACATTAGGGATGAGAAATATGGAAGCGGTGGCTTCAGTGTATCCGCGGAGCCAAAGCCTGGGGGATTTTCCAAGGGGGGAAGCCGGAGAGGAGCCCGGGGAGCGGGGCTGGGGGCGGCAGGGCCAGGCAGAGGGGCCGGGAGGTGCCGTGTCCCCGCAGCCCGGAGAGCTGGAATGCCGCCGGGCAGAGGGAGAGACGTGGTGCAACACGCAAAGCCAACACCCAAATCCAGCCCTGTTTTCCCACACGGACCACGGCAGACAGGGAGGACCCTCCAGAGTCACCTGTGTAGCCCCACCAGCTACGCACCCACCACGCTGCCTCCCTGCATTATTAGAGTACTCTGACCCCTACGCTTCACATTTCTCATGTCTTCTTTTTCTTTTCAATCCTGCATTATAACCCCCCAAATAAATCACATTCTTCCCAAATCCTCCCTGGGGAAGGTGTATTCTTCCCCAGCACACACATTATTCCTACTGTGCCCAACCCGAGCGGCCACCAAAACCTTTTCAAGATCTAGACTGTATTTAACTTCACTTTTTCTGATGATCCACCACCAACAGCAAAATTATGCCCCTTTCCCAGAAGGCCATGCTCCAAAAATTGAGCTCTACTTAAAAAAAAAAAAAAACAAACCACAAATTACATTTGGTTATAATTTACTCACACACATCCATAGTAAAAAAAAGGACTTCAAAAAAAAATCCAGCTGAATTTGTGATTCCCTAGTTAAAGATGTATTAATTTGTAATCGCTGTTATTTTAATGCAGGACAAGCCCTAATCAAACTAATGGCAAAATTAAAAGCAAGTCCTTAAATCCTTTAAACTGACAGCTTTATTCAGTGATGTCTGTGCTAGCAAAGATTTTAGATTGGTTTTTGTGTGTGTGCAATAGGAAGGGCCAATCATAAGAATTTGGTTATTTTCCTGCTACTCACACCCACACAACATTCAAACATATACACAGTGGGCAATCTCTAACAGATGCTCAAAAACTTAGGTAAAATTAAATACTTAAAATAGAAGAAGCAGAAATTGAACACAATCAGGAAGATGTGGGCTTTGATTAACGGTTCAGAAACTGAAATACACCAAATGTGACAGACCTAACAAATTCTTTAGTACCACAATTGTCGAAAACCTGCTTCAAAATCCAGTCCCCAAAAAATCAAGCACCAGCACTTTACAATGGCTCACACTTGGATTAGGATAAATGCTAAGGAAGCTAAGGTGAACTATTCAGAAAATTTTAGAAGATCCAGGAAAATCAATTCTATTTTGGCAACTGTTCCCCCCCCCCCAAAAAAAAGGAGAATTTAAAAAAAAAAAGAAAGAAAGAAGAAGGGGGGGAAAAAAAACCCCGGCTTCATTCTAATGGACGTGCATTGTTCAATTTAAGTAACAGGTATTAAATCACTTCACAAATACAATATAAATTTGAGGTAACTCCAGGGGAGTTTTCTTCAAAATAATTTCAGTCTTCCCCAATTCCCCGCGTTAAGGTCAGAGTCTCTGAAGCAGCATGGCTGAATTGTTTTAGTGCTCTCTGCTGAACACCTGCAAACATCAAACAAAAACTCCTGGTCCTTTACTGGGTTGACAAAAGCCTTTCATGTGAAAAATGCTCCATGGGAATGTCACGGCTGTGGCTCAGGTTACATTCCTTTCTCCCTCCCAGCCCTCACCGTTTCTTAACATGGTAAGAAGCCATGTTTGTGAAATTAAAGATTAAAAGGAAATGTGGCTTCACTTTATTTTCATTCACACGTTACAAATCACAATTGAGCATCATATATTAAACGAGTAAAAAGCTATTAAGATGACTTTAAGCATGAAATATTACCACACTTCCTAAAGTACAGTTAAGTTTCACTTCACTGCTTGGGATTGCTTTTCTTTAGGGTCGGTTTTGGGGTGGGTTTTTTCTTTTTTTCCTCCCCTCTCTTAAGAGAAGTTTCAGGTTAATGCAGAGGAATGACATCTGCGGTTCCCCATCTCAGTAAATATCATTTTGAAAAGAGGACCATTAAGAGAAGGTCAGCTCAAACTTCAGAAGGGTGTCTGTCCAGAAGGAAGAACAGGCTGCATTCGGCTGGCTAAAATCTCCTATTATCAATATGGATAATTAGAATAATAAACTGCTCAGGTGTTATTAATGGGGCTATCTTTAATCCTTCCATACACTGACAGAAAACACCTCTTGCAGCAGTTGTCTGGGCGCTATCACATCAAACCTGCCTGCGAGCCCGCACCCCAGAGATGCTGAAGGAGCCAGCCCCTGGCACACAGCTGGCTGGCCAGCAAGAGCCCGGCGAACAATAGCCACGCTTCCCCTGCACACAACTCCCTCGCCAGGCCCACCCTCTGCCCGGGACCAACGAGGGGCAACTCGCTCATGCCCACGCTCCGACAACTTTTCCCAAAACCACTGGTCACTGGCTCCCTCTCCCCCCACCAAGCACCAGCCGTTTCTATAGGGAATTCCCAGTGCCGTGCCCTGTGCTGCATCCCATTGTGCCAACAACCTACCAACCTTCCTTCATCAGGCTGGGTCCTTCAGCCTCCACCAGCAGAGACTGGGGGATTCGAGCATTTACATGTGGTGAGAGTGTGGGAGGGTTCAGGTGTTATTTTAAACGGCCCGTATCTTAATATTTATTACCGACTTCCTTCAGCTCAGTAAATTATTTGTGTGGCTGAAACGACGCCTCAAAGTTACTTTAATGCTTCCAGATTTAGAGACAATAAAAAACCCAATACAACCCCTTGATTCCACTCGCTCTTCAGATTCTCTATCCTGGGTTATTTCTGATCAAAATGACTCGGTAGGTGAGGTTTAGGATGCGTTTATTAAATATCACTATCTAGTCAATTGCTGCTAGACCAGTGTTAGTTGCTGCATTGACTGGTATATCAGCATGACAAATTGATTTGTCTGGCACAAACACTCTTTGCCTCTCTACAGTGAAAACAAATACAGCGAATATTATGTCTTGGGTTAAATCAGTTCTTAAAATTATGTCATGCAGAAACTGACAAAAATCAGGATTAAAATCTTTAGCTGACGAGATATAAGGCAAATGACGTTTGGAAAGTTATTCAAACCTAACAGTAAAATTCTCCAAGTGACTATATTCATAATATAACCAAACTTGTGAAGATAAAGCAAAACCATGTTATAATTTTGAAAGTCTGAGTAGAATAAAATTCACAAAATGAGTGCTTAATAGTTGTAGGCGGCATTTGATCTAGTATCTTAAAAATGCACATGTCAGACACTCTCAAATTAGGAAGTCCTTCTTTGGAAATAAGTTAACTGAGGTACCAGTGCATTTAATAAAAATGGCTAGTGAATACACAGAAGAGGTTCCTTTAATTGAGTCCAAACTGCAAATACCAGGCATGAGACTACACGCAATGACGTGGTTATATCTAGATATCTACTGGCAGTTTGCAGGGAGGACTTGTCCAAATTTCCCATCTGATTTTGAGCAGGACTCGGCGGATAACAGCACTGGGTAGAGTGTGGGGCTAGGGCTAATTGCCCCTGCTTTTAAAACACTCTCCACTCGGAGATGGGTTTGTGTCCTGGCCAAAGCATCACATCCGCGAGGCAGGGAACCCTCTGAAACGAACTCAACAGAAGAGCAAGGAAATCTCAAATGCCTGAGTATCTTTGCTAGTTTTACTTCTAATTTGTCAGGCACATAAAAGCCTCTATATAAAAAACTTTAGCTGCCAGACAATTATTGTACACATATGTTCTACCGCAAAAGAGCTCCGGTATTTCTTTTGTCATCAAACAGGACTCCTGTTTTTTAGGGAATGCAGGAGTTGCCCCTATAGTACTACTACAGCCAAATAAACAAACACACAACCAACCAAATCCTCCAGTTCAATTGCAGGGACTCTTCAAAAGCAGGCAAATATTTAGAAAGAAAATGCCCTGCCTTCCACCAGCAGAAAAGAAACACGCCTGAAGGTTTTAATTCACCCCAAAATATTCCATCAGCAAACAGTGATCTCTAACACTAAGGAGTCCTTTTCCCGGAAGAGGCTGGTGTTTAGACTCGGATAGTTGCTGATTTATTTATTTAATTTAAGCAGCCTTCAATTCTTATTCACAAAATTAATTCTCCCGCAAGATGTTTCGCTTATAATTTCGGCCATGCAAAAGCTAGCATCTGAAACTGGAAATAAAAATCTCCACTGCTCAACTGAAAACAGAAAAAGATTTAAACTAGCTCACTTTGAACAATTATACAGAGGAGAACTTTATGGTGTTTTTTTAAAAAAAAAATCATAAATGTATAGAAATACTGTGAAAATGTCCCAGTCTTGTGGAAATAATAATAAGAAGAATAATAATAACAGCCAGCACTAAGGAATAATTCTGCTCCAATCTGAATGAATCTGCTCCCCAGAAGAGATTAACACAACCACAACAAAGGTAATGCCTGTGGATAAATAACTAACAACAATTTCACTACATACGAAAACCAAAACGTTACATACTTGAGCCAGTAAAATGTCCACTTGCCAAGGAAGTTGGTCCATTTTTCCCACTGCTCACAGGAGGTGAAAACATCTAAAAAAAAAAAAAACAAAGAGGCATTACTACTGGAAAACAAGAGGTTCCCGAGTCCACTGGCAGTCAAAAGTTCCTTCCAGCTTTGCTGTGAACTCCGTGAGCAGTTCATCTCCCAGAACCATGGTCCCCCACAGACCTGCAAAGGAGTCGGTGTTTCTTACGGCCCCCCCATCCCGGTTTCATTAGGCTCATTAGCTCCCCAAACAACATCCCCTTCCCCGAAGGGCTGGAGCGAGCCCGGTGCCCGGCAGCGTGAGCCAGGCTGGGAAGCAGGGCTCGCTCCCCTCTCCAACTCTCCCGCTGACAAAGGCGAAAAAAGTTTGGGTTTTTGTTGAAACCTTGGCCATAAACGTAGCAATGTCCATTTCCATCCCGCTTTAGGGTTTGCCTGTCATATGGGAACCCGAATAATAATAATGCAAAGTGCCACCTGCCCTAAATTCTCATTTCGTCTCTAACACGAGAGCAATTTGAAGCAAGGCTCTCTCCCTCTCCCCCTCTCTCTCCCTCTCTCTCGCTCCCTCTCTCTCTCTCCCCAGCATTTATTTCGACCCTAATTGGTTTCTCTCTTCTTCGACGTGTCTGGTGGATAATACGCACCTTCCCTGAGTCAGAGCCTGCAAAAAGCCAAGGAACAAATGGAAAAAGTGCAACAAGCAAAGAGGGGGCTGCAAAGCTGCCTCAGGCTACGTTTCCTGGCCAAACTTCCCCAAGCCATCCCTCCCCAGCCAAGGCTGGAGCAGCAGCAGCACCACCAGCCTGAAGCAGCCCCATTGCCACGGGGAGGGGGGGGGTGTGGGGGGAGGAAATTCGGGGCTTTGCAGGGTGTTGCTGGGCTTTAGGAACGTACACGCATCTCCCAGCAAACAGTCTCCCCCAAAAGAAAGAAATAACGGGACAGATCGAGCCTCCTGTGACATATTGGGGAGGATGGGGGGGGGGGAGAGGAAGGGGATGGGGAGAGGAAGGAAGGGGATGGGAGGAGGGGGGGGGAGCCTGACAAAACTAGACAAGTGCACACGTCCGGATTAACGTTTGGCCTCCAAACCAGCCCAAAAAAAAGACAAAAAGTACTTTTTTTTTTTTTTTTAATAAAAGAAAAAAAAAAAAGCACCATCTAGCTGGGGGGAAAGGCGGAGGGGACTTCAGAAAAAGATTGGAGCAGTTTTAATGACAGCAGAAGCCATAGGAGATTTCAGTGAAAACTTTAAACTGAGACAGTCATGGATTTCTTTGCACTTTCCATGTGCCAAAAAATGAAACAAGGGAAGAACTGAAAATAGAATATAAGCAATTAATTAGCAATTAATTAGTTCATGTGCCAACAACGCTATAAAACGTAAAGCACAATAAAAGTGCTAGATATTGTTATTAACTAATGATGAGAAATGTTGGGTTTTAGGGGCGTCTCTTTTCGTATGAATTATTTCAGCCATCCAAGACATTCAAATAAGCTGTGAACACCATTCCATCTCCCATCACATACAAGAAGAAATAATAAAAAGACTCTAATTTTGGGGTTTGGTTTTGGTTTGGTTTTTTTTTTTTCCTCTTATTTTTCATAAGCAAAAAGCTATTTCACATGGTTCTAGCTGCTGATTAAAAATTGCCCAATGGACTCAGATCACAGTTTTAGTTTTGTTGGTTTGGTTTTTGGTTTTTTTTTTTTTTTTTTTTAGTTTAACAGATCAGCTAGAAGATATTTTTATTAATTTTTTTTTTTTTTACAGCTGTTGTTAATTTCCACCGTTGTTTCTTACCGCACTGAAATCCAGTAAATCACTCAGTTCTTTGTCCGTCCCTAAGGCAGCCATTCGCTGTTGGTGATGCATTTTAG
The DNA here is from genome assembly GCA_004320125.1 of Scolopax mira. Lineage (NCBI taxonomy): Eukaryota > Metazoa > Chordata > Aves > Charadriiformes > Scolopacidae > Scolopax > Scolopax mira. The sequence goes on from BJBW01006300.1 coordinate 88,315, forward strand.
CAAAATCACACAAACCTAGAAACATGGAAATAACCGCAATCAGAAACCCAGTCCCGAGCCTTGCAGGAAACACAAGCGGATTTTTCGGGGGAGGGGGGGGAGGGATGGAGGGGAGCGGGGGGGGGGGGGAGTGGGAGGTGGATTGTTGAGAAGAAGGGAGGGAAAAAAGATGGAGGGGCAGCAAAAACAACAACAACAACCACCAAAAAAAAAAAAGGCAAAAAAAAAAAAAAAAGCGATATTGTATTTCCAAAGAGGCGATCGAAACCCGGTAACATCCACTCTAAACCCAAATCCGGAGGAGGAAAAAAAAGAAAAAGCCTCGCTCCCGGAGCATCATTTATGCAACAGGAGGTTCAGCGAGGAATGAATGAGGATCCCAGAGCAGAAACTCCAGCCATCCGCTCCCAACTTTTTCCCTTCTCCTTCTTCCACGCCAAGTAGCGTTTCCAGGCAGAAACGGCAAATAGCGAGCACGGCGACGGGGGGGGGAGAAAAAAAAAGAGATGCAAAGTCGCAGGCTTCGGTGCGGAGGGACGCGGAGGGATGGAAGGGGGGGGGGGGGGGGGGGGAGGAAAAGAAAGCGGGCTGTGCCAATTAGCCCCAATTTCTAATTTGCGGAGAGGAGGGGGGTCAATAGCACCAACCCGGCAGCGGCTTCGGGCCTGTGCGGAGTCATCGGTTCCCTCCGAGCGCCGGGGGAGGGGAAGGGAGAGGAAGAGAAGGGAAGGGAAGGGAAGGGAGGGCGGGGAGGGAAGCGGAGGGAAGGGGCGCGGAGAGGAGCGCGGAGCCCAGCTCGGGCGCGGAGAGAGGGGCCTCCCTACCCGCCGCTCATGGAGCCGCCGAGTCCCGCCCGCCCCGCACTTTTGCGGGGATTACACTTTAGCTGTGCCCAGCTCCCGCACATCCACATGGCAAAGCCCGTTTATACCGGGCTGCGAATACACGTGATGCGGGGACTTTGCCAAGAGGAACAATATTATTTCCCCCCCACCTCTTGTATTATCCAGGCCTTTTTTTTTTTTTTCTCTTTCTTTCTCCTTTTTTTTTTAAAAAACAATTCTGCTTTGTTTTGGTTTATTCGCAATCCCNNTGTTTTTTTTTTTTTTTTTTTTTTTTTTCCTTTTTTTTTTTAAAAAACAATTTTCTTTTTTTTTTTTTTTTCCCCCCCCCCCCCCCCCCCCCCCCCCTCCGGTGCCTACAGCTAAATTTCCCAGCCGAGGTTTTTCCATTTCCAAGAGAGCAAACTTTGCAAAATCAGCCCTTTGATTCCCTTTACGCTCAAGTTTCTGGGGACGATGCCAAAGCCCCCCCCCCTCCTTCCTTTCCCCCCCCTCCTTCCTTTCCCCCCCCTCCCCTTCCAGCACGTTATACTTTTTATTTTACATTTCGCTATCGCAGGCCCGACACACTCCACAAATAATAGTAATAATAAAACCTAGTTCGACTTCATTTTCCGGTAGGAAAGCGAGCCCCGAGCTGTGGCGCTGGGGGTTTGCACCCCGGTGTGTAACACACGTGGAATTCCACCGTGGGATACACACCGTCTATTTACAGACAGCACCGAGTCGGTGTGCACACACACGCCGTGGGCTTCCCCCTTCGCGTTTACACAAGCCCGTAACTTGCACCTCTTATTTTAAATAACACAGTGGGATCGACAATTTAGGAGGAAAAAAAAAAAAAAAGGTTAAAAAAAAAAAAAGGGAAACAAAAAAAAAATAAACCACAGACAAGTTACTCTTAACAGCAAATTGTAACTTTACCTTAAATGGCCACAAATATGTTCACAATATTCCAAGGGGGTAAAAAAAAAAAAAAGAAAAAAGTAACAAAAAGAAAAAAAGAAAAAATAAAAAAGAAGAGAGGAATCTTCTGCCAAAGTGCTTTATTATCTCACACGTGTGTGACCCTCCAAAACCACGAAAAAGTAGTGTAAGTGTCAGTCCTGCTCCGGGGTACTCCACAGCTTTACAGGCACCCTACACCTGGCTTTGTTGTTGGGATTTGGGGTTCCCGACCACCAAACGCCCGCCACCAGCTCCCCCACCCAGACAGCCGAGCCGCCAGCCAGCCAAAAAAAAAAAAAAAAAAAAGGGGAAAAAAAAAAAACAGAAAGGCAAAAAAAAAAAAAAAAGAAGGTCCGGCAACTTTTCCCTCTATTGTTTTTACAAACACATGGTGACTGACAAACTGCGAGCGCCGTGGCGGCTCCGGGGACTTTCCCCTCCGTCCTTCCTTAAAAAAAAAAAAAAAAAAAAAAAAAAAAAAGCGGAAAAAAAAAAAAAAACCGAGCGAGCGCGGAGCCGCCCGTCCCCAAACTTGTTCCAAGTTTACAGCGCTCTCCTCCTCCTCCTCCTCACCACCACCACGGCCTCCCCCGCGGAGACGCGGATAATAGCATCTTTCCCTGGAAGACACATCGCCAGCCGCTCACATCCGGGCAATGCCCGCCGCCTTATAAGCGCCGCCGCCGCCGCCGCCGCTCGCAGACAATGACGAGGGAGGGAGGGAGGCGGGCGGGACGGCGCGGAGCGGGGCCACCAAGATGGAGGGGCCCCGCCGTCACCCCCCCCTCCACACACACACACGCACACAGCCGCACCGGCGGGGGTGCGCCTTTTGATTATCTCGGGGTTTTGTTTTTAAATAAATGCAATGGGAGCAGAGCGCCTGATCCGGGCTGGTGCGCAAACAGTTCCTGAAAATTGCGATGGGAAAGGGCAAAAGAAGGGAATGGCGGAGGGGGGATGGACCAAAGGAAAGGGGGATGTGGAGGCCGGGGACGCACTGAAGGGCCCAGGCCTGGAAGGGATTAGGAGAATCGTGGAATGGTGTGGTTTGGGAAGGACCTTAAAGCCCATCCGGTCCCACTCCTGGACACTTCCCACCAGCCCAGGTTGCTCCAAGCTCCCTCCAACCTG
>BJBW01006301.1:0-27871 GCA_004320125.1 Scolopax mira
CAATGCCACCAGGCTGATGGCTGATGGCCACTGGGAATTTGCTGGGAGGATGCCCTGCATGTAGGCACAGCTTCAGATAATTAACACAAGCATCAGGCAGCCCTGGCTAAAGCCAGCACAAGGGCATGAGGGAGAGGGAATGGGCATGGAGAAGCGGGGATGGCTGAAGCTTTTGTGACAGGACCTCTAACTGCAGCACAGCCAAGGACCGACCTGTGGGCAAGGGGATGGATGGAAACGGGTGGAGAAGGAACAAGAGGCAGGGCTTGGCCATGTTGTGGGCAGCTTCATCCCTCAGCAAAGCCGTGAGCTCCTGCCAGCCCCATCTTGAGGCACAAGGGAGGAGGAATTGGCTTAAAATCCATCAACCCTCAGGCTGGGCAGAGGCAGAAAGCAGGTGGACCCTCAAACAGATGGAAGAGGCAGCGAATGAAATTTGCTGCGTGCTCCAACCGCAGGTCGTTACAGACCAGTGGGATCCTTTATAAATAATAAACCAATATTGATTGCCTTTGCCAGTAAACACAGAGTGACCTTTATTAAAAATACACGAAAAAACGCACTTAGGGAAACTTGCTGACTTCTTGCCACAGACAGGTTTACACAAAAAAACTGATTTGTCCCACGACAGCCAGAAATGTGGTAAATGAGGGAGAGAGCTGCTGGCACGGAGGGTGCTGCATCCCACTGCCCGCTCCTCCCCAGCAGCTGCAGACCGGGGCCAATGGCACCATCGCCCAGGAGAGATGCCCACCTGGGGACCCACCACCATCCCTGGTGAGGTCTCTGTCCCATGGAAAGCCACAGGACATAAGATGTCGACCCACGATGCAATTATTGGGGGCAGGAAAGAGCTCAGCAGAGGAGAGGGGAAAGCTGAGACTTGAAACTCCACTTCAGGGCGTATCGCGCAAAAACCCACTCAGCCATTTCTGATTTAGTGGCTTGGAACTGGCCCTTGGCCTCTGCAATTTGCTTTAAATTGCCCACTCAGCACCCAGCCCCACGCTCACTGAATGCCAGGAACTGGACATGGCTCCTTTGGCTAGGGGCAGTGGAAGTGGCTCAAGGCACTGTGTAAATCTGGGAATTTGCCTCAGAACTGCCCTCCGTTTGTCTCATCTCTCGGGGCTTTTGCAACAATTAATTATCTGCTGTACAATAGAAAGATCATTCCTCCTGGCCAAGGTTAAACATCCCAGTGCTGCAAAATAGCACTCGTGTTAGCCTGAAATAAATCTCCCTTATTCCCTAGGCAATGCTGCTATTTCTGAGTCTTTGGCCATAGATTAGAAGAACAGGCAACAGCGTGGCTCCAGACACTGGGAGGGAGATGAAGACCTCTTCATCCCTCACCCACCACTCGAGCTGTGAATTATCCCTTGGTCCTGTCCTGTTGGCAAATTGCTTGTGACCCCACGGCAGTTTTTGTCAGTGTGTGACTCGCTCCACAGATGTTCAACAAGTCCCGGGGCTGGCAAGCTTTGCCATGGGTGGCCTCCAAGCTCTAGGCATTGGGTGCAGTGTTACTGGGGATGAGGATGCTGCTTATGAGCAGATGCTGGGAAGGTGACGACGTGGAGGAGAAGGAGCTGGTGGCTTGGGCCATCCTTTGTCAGCAGGGGAGCGATCCTGGCAGCGAGATGAAATAAGCCTCTGAGCTCTAGAGGATGCACAAAGAAAAACAAGTAGAAACGGCACTAGAGTCTCAGATCCCCAGACTTAAAAGCACCTGGTTCTCTTCCCAGAGGAGAAGGGGAATCAGACGTGTTCACTGTCTGCGAGATGGTACATCCCGTTTGCTCTCTTGCAGAGTAATCGCCTGCATATGCAAAGTGGCTGGGAGACATTTCTTTCTTTGAGAGTCATTTACACACAGCACTTTTCCACATGGGAATGTGCCCACGTTTGCACAAATACAGGCATTTCCACAAAAAACACCCATTTCAAGAAGCGCATGTGAGATGCTGCGCAGAGGCAGGGAAAGCCCATCCTGGTTCAGACATGGTGAGTTCCCTGAAGGACTGGCCCATCATGGGGGTCTCACCAGCCAGAGACACAAACCAGCCTTCACCAGCCCCTTCCCACACTGTCACATGAGGACCGCAGCCCCCCTTACCCAAGGGGGCACCCATGGGGACCTATCCACACTGGGCTCCCAACTTAGGCTCTCATGGGATGAGGATGCTTGTGCTTTCCCCTCCCAAAAGCCAACAGGCCGAGCTTTGTCCCCACGGTGGAGAAGCCAGTTCCATTAAGCCCCTCCAGACTTGGGCCAGGCAGCCTTTTGGGGTTCTCTTGCATCAGGCGTTTCCTCAGCACCCCATGTGCAGACATGTGGGTTCTCCTGGGGCCAAACAAGGTCAGGAGAAAGGCTCTTCCCATCCCCTCTGATCCCAATGAGGACCTGCAAAGAATTCTGGCTGCCCTGGCAGAGGTTGTTGGGGAGCAGCCTGGGATGCTCCAGAGGATGTACAAAGCTAAAAAGCCAGCGTGGACCAGGGCCAAGAGAACAAAGGTTTTATTAATTGGAGTGCATGTGGGTAAGTAGCATTGATCATTAACGTCAAGGGAAGTACATTACTTATGGCTTTGGAACAAATGCTCCTGGAGCAAATGTTTCTGGCTGTTTAATTGATTTGGGATTTTATTTTCTTCTTTTTTTCCCTCCACTGTTTTTTGGAGAGCCACAGCTAGGTGCTCAGCATCCAGCACTTGCACCGTGTGCCTTTCAGGTTTCTCAAATCAGAGCATCCCATTTCACCTTCTCATTTCCACCTCCCCTATCACCCCCTAGCTCCCAGGGGGCAGACGTGCAAGCAACAACCAGTCTAGCATTGTGTTTTCTCCCCAGAAAAAATGTCTGGTAGACTCTCCTGGAAGGGTAGCAGATCCTTCGTACCCCTTACATCATTCTCATATTCCAGCTGAGCTGAGGCACAGCCTTCCCCAGCATCATCCTCCTGCCTACTCCTATTTTATAATTAACATTGGCACTACCCAAACAACATGGCAACACAAGAGCTACGCGCTGGAGTGTGCTTCAAGGCCAGGCTAGGCTGAGTCCTGGTGTCCAGCTGGGACCTGGTAGTCAACTGCATTTTCCCTTGGAGAGTGGAGTGGAGGAGCTTTTCCCCGAGCTCTCAGTGGTCCGTCAGCCTGACAAGCACCACAGCATCCTCCATTACCTCTGTACACAGGGGGCCACTCCACGCCGTGCTTGTAACCCAGCCCTGGCGGCAGCAAAACCCATTGCACAGCCAATAAATAATTCATACCAGCAAACTGGCTCTGCTCCCTGCCATTGCAGAGTGCTGGGGGAGCCCCAGAAGAGCAGAAGCACCTTTCGTGACACCCTGTGGGTGGGACAGATCTTCTCTGGCCACCTTGCCCATCCCTGCCAGCCTTCTGCTCGCCAGTGCTCACTCGTGTGGGCACGAGCTGTCTGCTCCCCGCGGGTGGCTCGTGCTGTTGCCCTGGAGAAGCCAGTTAGTAGCCCACTGGATGAGGATGTTATTGAGCTGAATGAAAAAAGGTCAAGGTCTGCAGCAGCTTTGTCTGGCGGCGGCTGTAGCCAGGCACTGTCTAACCCAGGCTGCCCTAAGGAGAGCCCCGTGCTCAGCAAGATGTGGAAAACACAGGTTTGGGGAGGGGTTGTGCTTCATATCTCACATTCCATGTAGCCTTCAATTAGCTCCTTCTCTTAATCCGATCACCAAAAGGATGTAATAGCCAAAGGTCAGTGTTGACTCCAGGTCTAACCTGGGTTTCTCTCCCTACACACACTCCTGTACGGGTGAGGGTCAGAAGCTGGGAGGTTTCTGAGCAGCCAGAGCCTCAGGACAGCTTCCCCCAAGAAGCAGCGGTGCACAAAATCCTCAAGTGGTTCTAATATGAAATCTAATTAATTTCTAAATGGAAACACATGGCACCACCACCTGAGGGAGCAGAGGTCTGCAGCTGATCCAGGCATCCCAGGCTGGTGCATCCTCAGGAGGTCCCAGCATCCCGGCTCTGGATCGTGACTGGGAAGCAGGGACTGGTCCCACAAACAGACCTGTAAGTTTCCCTCCCTTTTTTTTAATTTTAAATTATTTTTTCTAGGCATCGGAGAGAAGACGGTTTTAAGGGCTTGTGAAGTTTTTTCATCTATAAAAATGTAAAACAAAAGGTAAATAGGCACATGGTTTAAATGCTCAGTCATTCATTCAATCTGCACTTATTTACCCAATATGCTGAGGAGAGATGTTCTTAATAAATAGGGAACCAAATGACCAGTCTGTTCTGAAACAGTTCGGGTGTTTGGGAAGATGTAGATACCTGGGGCTGTGTTTGCCTCTTCACATCTGTGACCTGCACTGGGCTGGGATTCAAACTCAGGATGATGGAGGGATGACATTTGCGTTTTGAGAAAATTTCCCAACTTCAAGAGTGGATTGTCCTGAACTTCCTGCAGAAGTCTCTTGACAGAATGGCACTGACGGAAGGAGGAAAAAAAAAACCAAACCAGCAGCCCTTTTCTCTAGAACCCTTGAGATGTTCCATTTTGGAGCAGTCGAAGCAGTTTATGAAAGAAAATAGACTCTCCAATCACAGCCCAGGCAGGAAGGCTGGAAACAAGCGGATGCAAGCATGAAATGTGATGTGCAGTTGGGATGAGATAAACTCCCCATCTTGTTTTGGCCCATTATGGCATATTATTCATCAAAACACTTTGTTGAAATCAGCTAGCTCCGGGTTTTGTTAATTTTCTCTGTTTCAAGAAAAAAACACCAGGCTTTGGGGGAGAAAAGTGCCGAAAATAGAGATTTAACTAGCTGCAGCCAAGTGGTCCTTGAGTTTAGCCTGTCATCCTGGGTTATTACTTCACTTATATCCCCATGACAATTTGGAAATGGTTTCTCTGAGCCGAGAGGGGAGGGAAGGGGGAGGTGGGTACACACTGCCTTGTTAAAACATTGGAGATATTTTCCTGGATGGCAAGAAGCAGCCAGGATTAAGACCTTATCCCCATAGGGAGTGTTATTACAATATGCCTGGGATAATTCTCCACACAGACACGAGATGATCTGTGTGTCCCACAGCAGGGAGGTCCCTCACCCTGCTCCAAAGCTGCCAAGGAGAAATCTGTCCCAGGCACTGAGTGAGGAGGGAAGGTGGGGAGCGGGCTGGGGTCCCAGCCCCAGCAGTCCCCATGGGTGCCTCCCTGCATCCCCACAGCTTCTCCCCAACGTTTCACTGCGGAGGGAAGCGAGAGATGTTTGAAGGCACCATTGATTTTCAAGTACCAGTCGAAGGCTTGTTTTTGTTTGGGTAAGTTGGGTGCTTGCTGGAGTTCCTTAGCAACCCTAATGGGCTGATGCTTTCCATTACCCACAATTGCAGATTGCAAATAAAGCCCCGTTTTTATCAGCCATGGAGGAGAGGGGCAGTTCCTGGTCTGCCACGGTGGGGTGTCCATGGTGGGTCCCCCCAGGAATGGCGTGGGGGGACAGGGACACCAACACTACTCAGCAGGATCCCACTGCAATCCCCACAGATCCTTATTTCCTACTCCTCCTGCTACATCCAAGCTCAGCCTCTCTGCAGCAAGGACAACCAGGCAGGGATGTGCTTTATTTCTCACATTTATTTATTTACATTTTATAAATCAGTCAAAGCCATATTTGCTGCTTTTCATATTTCTTTGGATGAGATGCAGAGCAAGGAAGGGCAGCTCAGCAGACCCCTAAAGCGGCTTAGTGATTTTTACACCACAGCAGAGCAGGAAAAGACCATCAGTGAAGGACTGTGATTTGAGCCAAATAAAGGAATCACTGCGATTATGAAGGACAGGCCACGCTCGTCTTGGTGCAACTCTGAACTTCAGAGGGTTTATACAAAATCATATACTGCGTTTGTATAATTTAACACCCTTCAAGTGATGCTATAAAGAAAAGCATCACCTTTTAAGTAATATTTTGAAATAAAAGCATATATGCTCTGCCATCTCAGAGGGTTGGGGTTTAGCTCTTCTCCCCTTTTTTGGGAGGCCAGCCGAACTTTATTATTTTTATTGTCTAACCCTCCCCTCCACTAAAATCAGTCAAAATCAAAGCAAAGAAGAACTTGCTCTCCACCAAAGTCTGCTCTGTGCCCTGTGCAGGACATTAAATGAGAATCTGTCATTACTGAATATTTTTTCCCAGCTTTCTACCTCCCTCCATCCCTGGAGACAGAGGAGCCACCTCGGGGACCCCAGCAAAGCCCTCAGGACACCCTCGCTCCTCAAGGCTCAGTCCCAAGGCCAGATTTGTGAAACTTGAGAACAAATCCTGTCTTTTCCATTAAGGCTCTCCAGCAACACCCAGTGTGCTGCAACATATGCAATCTCGTGAAAGTCATTAAGCCTCCGTGATGAACCACTAACCTCCCTCGTTAGCTCGCTAGCGCTTAGTCACGTGACCAATTTCAAAGGGTCCAAAATCTCTGGCTTTGCAGCAGCATCACTGGTGGAAACCCCTTTCTGCCTCTTTGTGTTCTCTCAGCCCAGGGTTGCTCCAGTACCAATCATGTCCCCTGGTGCCACCACAACAGGGATAGGTATTTCCAGGCTTAATACAGCAGGTTTGGTTGTTTTTCTTCATCAAGTCGTATCAAACCCATTTCACTTATGGCCTTTGGGAGAAACTTGGGCTTCCATGGAGGATGCAGGCTGTGGCTGTGGTGTGACAGTGAGGATTTTGGTCCATTTTCTGTGACTCTCAGCTGTTCCTGGTTACGGGAACCCCAGTTGCAAGCAAAGCCTGGACTTGGGGCAGATCAGGACTTTGAGGCTGAAGCTTTTCCTCCCCTCTGGGTTGGGGGAGCTGGACTAGAGCCTGCCAGCGTGTGGGCATCAGGCTGGGGCTGAGCCCTGGGCAGGCTGGCATTTCTCTGCACCACCAGCAAAGGAGATGCCAGCCCCATTCTCTGCAAAAAAAAAAAGGCAGCTGGAAAGGTATAAGAGGAAAGGACTAGCTGGAATATTACAGGGAGAAGGACAAGCCAAAGGGGAGCCGTGCGGGCTCTAAGCCAGCCCCTCCAGATCTTGGCAGTGCCTCGATCCACCTTTTTGGGGGGAAACATATGTGTACGTGTTGTAAGTGTGGGCAAAGCTGTGCTGGGGAACTCGGCCAGCCTGCATCTTTTCTGTCATCTTCTCCTGCTCCCCTCGCAGCGCCGGGCAGCTCCCGAGGGCCACTGGACGTGACAAACCGGCAAAAGCAGCGACGGCGGGATGAAGCGGGCGATCTGGTTTCAATAAAAATCAGCAGATTGTTTCATGGCTGGATGGGAAAGTTGTGAGGCTCCAGGATTTGCTCCTCTGGCAGCTGGATCCTGTTTGTCCATCGCCGTCTCCCTGGACTGCAGCTCTCACCCCACCTCTCTGGAACGGGCTTCCTGCAGAGGTGGGCGATATCCCCAAACCTGTCAGTGCTTAACAATGCCCTTAATAACACGTTTTAATTGTTGGTCAGGCCTGAAGTGGTTGGGCAGTTGGACTAGATGATTATTGTAGGTCCTTTCCAACTGAAAATGTTCTATTCCTATTCTATTCCACCTGGAGCACAGCACCTGCCATGGGACCCAGTGCACTCAAATCCCTCCTCCAGGGATGCAAGAAATTGTTCAAAGCAGAAAATAATACTGAGGTCTGAGAGCTGAATACTTCTGCTGACGCTCAGCTTTCCAAGTCTTTGGAAACACAGGCAGGTTGGATGGATGAGAGGGTTTTCAGGGAGAGCTGGGCTGGCTTCCTGAGCTGCAGAGAGCCTCTGGCTCGTGGTGCATCACCCTCTCAGGGCATCCAGCTGACCCAGCGAGAGCACTGGCAAGTCTTCTTCCCCTGCCAGCTTCTTAGGGGGTCACCTCCCACAGGCACTGCAGTTGGAAATGATGGAGAGGGACTCGGGGATGAACCCCGCTGTGGTCTCCAAGAAGCGTGGCTGCCCCCAAGCTCAGGGTGCTTGTGGAGGCAGAGATACAGGAGCATCCCCTGGCTCCTGCTCAGCAAAGCACTTCAATGTGCAGCTTTGATGGGGACATTAAGCATATGCTTAAATCTGAGCCCGCGCTGCTCAGCCGGGGACCCGGAGTTAGCTCAGATGGAGGCAGCTGGCTGCTTTGAAATATTGGGCAGTTTTCTAGCTTGCATTTAGTCTTTCTCTGTACCTTTAAATACCAAAAGCAATGTGACTTCTAAGGGAAAAAAACAAGCCTTTAAAGCAGTAAACAGCTGTTTTCCCTCTTTCTATATAAGAGCAATTTTAAAAAACACTAAAAAATTTAACAACCTTATTTTTTGTTCGAAGAGGTTTTTTTTTTTTTTGTGAAGCAGGGCCATTTCAGGGGTCTGTGAAGGGTACTCAGTAACAATGTGACATATCCAGTAACAGCATCACCAATAACCAGCTTGGCCTTCCTCCCTAGCTTGGCTTTATTACAGTCCTTAAACTGGCCCAATAGGAATTTCTGCTCTGTATTTAAATGAACTTGCAGGCAGTAAAGGAGCATGTATAAAGAAAGGGGTGAGTATTATGTCAGTTTTGTGTATTGTAACCCTTTTCCTTACAGCCCCTATATCTTCTAAACTCTGGCAGGGGCAGAAGCACTAACTTATTCACTCCCACTGTCTCCATCCCCAAAGTGTGCAGTTAATCCCAAATCTGAGACTGCAATATCAGCTTTCTGTTCTAGCCAGGACAGGGAAGAAAAAAAAAAAAAAAAAAAAAAACAGAGCAGGACAGACCAGCTGCATTTAGCGCCCCATCAGCTAAATTTCAATGAAATCATTTTGATGAATTGTTTGGGAAAGCTGGAAAAAAAAAAAAAAAAAGGCCCCATTAACTGTACATTTGCTGTTAATTAATAGCCTGCTCTTTTTCTCCTCTTCGGTACAGCACTTCCGAGCTGTTTCACAGCACAGCACCCTTGATGGGCACAGCAGCAGCGGGTGCTGGGGATGGGTGATCTAGACACGCACGAGCAGCACCAAGGGAGCGACTGCATCACTACAACCCCATGGAGGGTGACTTCTCTGAGCTCTTTGCCCTGCTCCGGGGAGACGATGCCAAAGAATGAGGAGGGACAAAAAGCTAATGGTTGCATTCTGCTCCCAAGGTTGCTCCTGCTCCAGCCCCTGGTCCATGGGCAGCACCCGTGGGCGGCTGTGCAGTGTCAGCAGGGGCAGGCGAGGCGTTCCTCAGCTCCTCGGTTTTATTATTTTTAATAAATTCTCTTTTCGTGTATTTATTTTCTGTACATATCTTGTAAATATCTCTGGAATGTTATTTGAGAGGAATGTTGGCCAATATCCCCCAGAAAACAGATGCTGAAGCTGCTGTGAGGGACAGGAGAAGGGCAGCACCATGTGCCTTGGGGGTGTGGGTGCCCTCAGGTCTCAGCCAGGGATTAAAATCAGTAGCAAACACACAAAGTAGGCCATGAAGAAAAAGTCTTGGTAAATCATTTTTATTCATAATTACTATATCAATATATCCACAGGACATTTCAGGAGCAAAAGACAGAACAGTTGCATGGCAGAGCATCTGCCCAGCTCCCACCCTGCCCCTCCTGCAGCAAAGCACGGTGTTGGCCAGAGCATCCTCATCCTCACTGCTCATCAGTGCAGGCAGCTCTTGGGCAAAGATCTTCACCATCTGTTTTAGACCGGCTCCCCTGTTCTCATGGCTGTAGCCTCTATTTCACAACTTCTGTAGGAAGCCCTTAAGATTTTGAAGTCCAGAGGCTGAGGATCCTCTCAGGGAGAAGCTCTTACATGATACAATTCCTTGGGTTGCCTGGCTTTGTTTGAGATTAGATCTCCTTCCCCCAGTGAGACCTTCCAGGATAAGGCACTCTGGGGAGAAAACGTAGAATAAACCCCAGGGTGCTGAGGGTGGGCTGAGGGTGCTGAGGGTGGGCACTCAGTCCTGACCAGCCTTGCAGCTCGGTTCAAAAGAGGGTGGTGAAGCACTAGAACAGGTTGCCCAGAGAAGCTGTGGCTGCCCCATCCCTGGAGGGGTTCAAGGCCAGGCTGGACGGGGCTTTGAGCAACCTGCTCTGGTGGGAGGTGTCCCTGCCCAGGGCAGGGGGGTTGGAACTCGATGATCTCTAAGGTCCCTTCCAATCCAAACCATTCTATGATTCTAAAACTCCTCATGTGAGTCTCTGACTTGTCCATATTTAATTTTCAGTATTTTCCCCCCTGTAATTAATCCAGAAATTTTCATTCAAATTCAGTTTGGATTTAGGATTAAACCAACAGCTGTAAACATGTCTTTTTCCAACCCATCTGCATCACCTGGACTCAGCCCTGCTAGAGAAGGAGAGAAAACCTCAGGAAGATGTATTGTGGTTTACTAATTGCTTTACCTCTTTGTCAGAGTGTGCAGCACCAGCTCCAGTACCTCCAGAGCAGGGCATCTGGTGACAGAAAAGGAAGAGATACCTAACAGGAGAAGTCCTTGTGAGCCTGCAAGCTTCTCTTCTGTTTTTTCCAGCCATGCTGATTCTTCTGACAAGGACCTTGTCTCGTGGCTGTCCTCTGCTGCGGCACAGGCACTGAAATTTGTTGTTTGACAGGGCAGCTCCATCACAGGGGACAAAAAGCCCAAATTCCCCCATGACAGGCTGCTGCCAAACCCTTTGGGAGAAGCAGTCCTGCAGAACTTGCTGCCTGTCACCCTTCAGCTCCAGACACAGGGGCTGAGGAAAGGCTCCTGCTCATCTTCCTCCCCCTCCTGCACTATGTGCTCAGACACAAGCTATTCCCTCAGCCACCAAGATGCCCCTACACGGTGCCTGCTCCCTGTTTGGTGGCACCTGCTATCTCAAAGGGTTTGATTTTTGGTGGACTGTTGCTTTTCAGATGTGCCCACCCATCCGTCCCCCCAGCCCAGGACTCCCAGCTCCTGTGGGATGCAGGATGCTCAGAGTCAGATGCCTCTGCAAGCACTGACTGGTCCAGCACCTCAAAACCAGAGCAATGCAGGGAAAAAGCAAAAGCTGAGCTGGGTCCAGGGCCTCTGCTCCATTCCAGGTGTAGTTTCAGAGGCAACCAGTGCTCCCCAGGTCCCATCCTCCAAGGGATACAAAACAGAGAGGAGGAGGGAGCGGTGCATGGGCAGGGAGGGGTGAAAGACAAATCGCTCACCTTCAGCAGTGACTTTCCATTCTTTCAAGTGTTTGATTTTCCTGCAAATAAGCTCTGGATTTCCTGGGGCTTTTTTATTCTTCTCCAAGTACCGTGGCCTCCAGCTTGTGCTGGCAGATCCCTGTGCCTGCACAAAATACCACTGCTGTCAGCCAGATCTCCAAGTCTGTGCAGGAATCATTACAGGTTTGGGTCTAAAAGCTTCCTAGGGGGATTTCTTGCCCTTAATTTTTGATGTGCACACTCAGCATTGGCTTCACCTTCAGGCAGCATTTTCTCTGGGTACCCCAGAGGAGCAGCAAGCCCTGGTCCTGGCAGCTGAGAGGGGCTCCATCACCCTGCTTTCAATCTGTGGGCCAAGAGGCATCAGTGCAATGAGCTGCTACAAAACTCAGGCTCCTCATCCTTTAAGCCACCACCTCAGCCCAGAGGAAGAAGTTAATCCGAGTCTTTGTAGGAAGAAGGAGTCATTCACCACCATGCCACATGCTTAATTACCCTGACAAGAAAGAAGAGCCCAAGTAACATTTGGTCCAAATTAATGATGGTTTGTTTTGAAATGCAAATAGTTTTTAATCAGAGGGGGAAAGGTGGAAATAGACACTACTTATTTTCTAAATTTTAATTTTTTTAATGAAGCCATGCATCTGTGTTTTTTTTCAAACATATATTTCTTTTAATATGGAGAATAACTTTTGTGTGGGCTGAATTATCTCTAAATGAAAGCAAACAAGGCATAATTAGAAACCGGTTCACTTTTTTCTTTTTTTTTTTTTTTTCCCTTCTGCTTCTTTTCCTCTGTAACGGCAGCATTACAATCAGGTGTGCATATGGGAGGGGAAAGAAAATCACCCCAGCTGAGAGCAGGCCCATCTACAGGGGGGACTGGCTGTAATTCTAGTGTGGAGGAGGACAGAGAGATGCTGCAAAGCACGGCTTGAAGCAGGAGCTGGGCAAATGCCGGGGACTCATCCCAGCTGCTTTGAGGCTCCCAGATGAGGGGGATGTGGCCCTTCTCCCCACTTTCATCCCTGCCACAGTGGCTGCATTGCTGTGAGCCCCACTCCCCGTGCCCAGACACCCCTCACCACTGGAAGCAGCTTCTGCCAAATGGAAGGAGAGGGGCTGGTTTCCAAAGGCATCTCCATGTGTGAATCCGGGAAGCTCCCATTCGGCAACGGCATGAGTTTCTCATTTAATATGGTACCATGCTGCATTCCTTCTCTATAAAGAAACCTCATTTAACTTTAGGCGTGTTTATACATCTAATTAAAAATTGGTCATGTTTAATTGATTGCATATATCATTACTGCCGCCTCATTGCATCCACAGGCACGGTCTAGCAGCAGTCGTGGAGCTGCTTCCTCGTGCTGCGGTGGAGGCACAGAAACACTGCTAAGTCCCAGCCAGTTTCTATCTGCTTTGCCCTCATTTTTTATTTTTTTTTCTTTTTCTGTGTCCATAAACTGCCCAGAGCTGCCTCCTCTTCCTCAGAGCTCCCACTGCCCGGCTGCTGCAGCCGCTGTCTGGGGAGCATCTGGGCAGGAGGGAAGCGCCTCGCCAGGCGCTCTGTGGCTTCCCTCCAGCACAACAGCACACACACAAAATACCACTCTGGGTTGGTGGTTTCCAACCCCCCTTGGGGCTGGGGAGGAGAAAGCCATTTTTAAGGCAAGGCAGAAACTGGGGAGCCCTCTCCCGTGTCCCTGCCACCACTGCGGCTGCGCTGAGCAGGGCGCTGGGGCTGGGGCTGGGCCATGGCTCTCTGGATGGGAGGTGCCTGCACTCCCCATCACCCTCTGCTTGATGCTCCACATGGTCCCCTGCTCCTGCAAGCCCCACAGGGAGGAACACATGGGCTCCTTGGGTTGGGAATATGTCCTGCTGCAGGAACAAGGGGGAACATGGGTGGACAACAGAGAGCATCACTGAGGAACAGCCACCACCCTGGCCGTTGACAGAGCTATCTCTGCCTCTCCCACCATCCTTGTACCCCTGGCACCAAACGCCGTGACTGCCCCAGCTTTCTGCCCAGCCTGGGGGTGGCTACTGCAGTGGTGATGGGGCACTGCTCGTCCTTCTCCCTGTCACACCTCTCCCGAGTAATTGAATCAAATTGTCAGCAAAGAGGGGATGATGATTCAGCTCCCACCAAAGGCTAGACTATTACCTAGCAGCTTAATAATGAAAACTGTCATCATTCCTGCAATAAGGAAAGATAAATAAGTTATTAAATGCAAGAGCCTGCCACCCTCCCCGGGCAGGGCACCACGCCAGAGGAATATTAACTTCTGGCCACAGCCTATCTGTTTGGGAAATGGAGAGGAATACCCTGAACGCTCAGAGAAAGAGCTCTTTCTCCTCCAACCGGCTTTGAAAGGGCTTCTGCTTGCTGTGTGCTTGGCAAACCAAGAGCCATCACTCCCTGCACCTCCTCAAAGGCTGAAAGATAAGTACAAGTCCCAGAAAGGGCGACAAGTGGGAAAGACTGAGTCAGAGGAGGGGCCAGAGCAGGGTCTGAAGGTGCACATTATTCACACGGGCCTGATGAGCCCCAATCTGGAGCAAGGAATGTGTTAACCAGAGCTTTACCAAGCAGCTTTGGTGGGACGCTCCACTGCATGGCAAGAGAGGAGCAATCTGTACAGCATCACCTGTGGGCAGCTGCTGATGAAGGGACCGGTTCAGCATCCACCCAAAGCCAGACCCAGCTCAGCTCAGCAACCAAAATCGCTTTCCTCTCCCCGTCGGCCCCTGCCAAGCTCACCTCGTTGTGGCTTAACTTTAGCACCTGTCAATATGTTACAAAATGCATGTCTGATGTGAAGGAAAAAAAGGTGAGAAACAGGAAAGAGAGGAGGAAAGAAGAAGTGACCTTTCTTGCCCAGCTGTATTTTACTGGGAGAAAATCCATGAGCTGTTACACGACCCACTGGGAATTGGGAGGGAGCGAGCCCTGGTTCTCCTCTGGCTGCAGCTGTGCACTGTGGAGACCTGTAGGTGCTGTTCTGCAGAGCCAGCCATAATAAATGACCTTCATAACACCTTCCCTCTAAAATTCTCCAACTTTCCCACTAATAAACAATGTGGTTGTCTAGGCAGTCCTATCGTTTTATCTAGAAATTGCTCCTTCCTTCCCTGCTGAACAGTCAAAGCATCTTCCACTGACCCTACAGCGATGCATTCTCCTCTCCAGCCTTCTTCTGGGAGTGAGTCCTCCCCTGGCCTTCACCCTCTCCCACTTCCTGAGCTCTGACCCCTTCTCCATTGCTGTAAGCTCCTTGGGGATTCAAAAGAAAAGTATTTGCTGATGTGGCACCTCTCTCTCTCTCTCTCTCTCTCCGGGCTACCTCAGTGCCATTTTTAGCCTTAGCACAGCCCCTGGAACCATTATTTTTTTAATCACCGTGTTTACATGCACTTTCTGGAGGCTGCTAAAGTGCCCTGACAAGCCTCTGAAATCAAAGGCTTGGAGCTGCCCCAAGGGCAGGGACCAAAGAGCAACCAACCATCACCTGGGCTCCCGCTGGGATCGCCCAGGAAGGGCTGCAGGAACACGCCTGGCGCGGGCGGGTGGGCTCTCGTCCATGCAACCCGCAGCTCCCGCCCGCCTTCCCACCCAGCCACCCACGGTGCTGCAGGTCCCGACACGCCACCCTCCCTTCCCACCCCGGCAGCCCCAACCCACAGACGCCACCAGAGACCACAGGCAAGTTTTCCACGCTTGGCCAGAAAAGAATCCGTAGAGTTAGCGAACATCTTAAAAATTAAGCGCCTAATGAGCCCCATCCTGAAGCCAAGGGCTTGATTCCAGTTTGGCACCAGTTCCGTTCTGTGCCCTTCCCATAATAGCAGACGGCTCTGCTTGGCTTGTCTGCTGAATCCCATAACACCCTCTTGGTGCCTTCACTCGGGGAGCAGGGCTATGAAGATGCAGCAGGTCCTGGGACACTGCCACCAGTCAGGTGGCAAACGAAGGCATGGGGACACTGGGGAGAAGTGGGGAAGTTCTTTATTGTGAGCGTGGTGAGGCACTGGAACAGGTCACCCAGAGAAGCTGTGGATGCCCCATCCCTGGAAGCATCAAGACCAGGCTGAATGGGGCTTTGAGCAACATGGTCTAGTGTGACACATCCCTGCCTGTGGCAGGGGAGTTGGAACTCAATGATCTTTAAGGTCCCCTCCAACCCAAACTGTCCTATGATTCTCTGATTCTAAGACATGACCTGAGTCTTCATGCTCTAGATTATCTCAGCAGAGCTTCTTACTCTTTGACCCCCAGAAACATTTTACTCCCTGAATATCCATTTTTAGGTCTTGTGCTATCGATGGCTGATGTTCCCTCACCCCATTGCTTGCTGAAAGGGGTACCTCTCTGGGGAAGCTCACTCACTGGCCCCCTCAGGCTAAAGCTAAGGGCTTGTCCAAGTTGCAAACACCTTCATGTCATGCATCCTCGCTGTCGCAGAGCCAGGCTGGCCCCTCTCACAAACTCAGCAGCTGTGGAACCTGCAGGCAGCTCGGAGGAGACCCAAAAGCTAGGCTGAAGCCAATTTATTAAAACACTTCATACCTCCATGCTTTTCTTGCTCTTAACCAGGCAGAAAGTGGTCAAAAAAGACCTCGGATGTGCTTGGTCTTGTAGTAGGAGGGGACAACCTCTTTCTAGCCCTCAGCGTGGGGATTTCCCTCATCTGTCCCCCCTGGGCAAAGCTAACCAGGGCGGTACCTCTGCTTCAGCCTCCCCTCCTTCCCCCACCAGCTTGCTTTTGGCTCACTGCACCCTGACTCATCCCTCTCGCAGACGTCTGGGCGCTTCACCCCACTGCTTCCCCACTCCTGCCCCACTCCCTGCTGGAGCAGACCCCAGTCCCAGGGTACCTGCCCGCCCTGGGCCACTCCTCTGGAGACTCCTTTCTTACAGCTTTCTTTCTGCTGGCCAGCCTTCCGCCATTCCCTGCTCTCCTGCCGGCCATAAAAATATATAGAATATAGAACATTATTTTATGACGTACTATAAAAAAAAAACAAACCTGGAACTACAAGGCACGTGCCAAACCTCAGCAGCACATGCAGGAATGCCTTTGTTCCAGCTGTTGCTGGATTGCCTGAGCTCTTCCCAACATAGTTTGAAGGCTTTTCGGGACAGGAACCTTGTTTTCTCAATTAATTTATTTTTTCTGGCATCGGGCAGCAGCAGCGGTTGGGACTGTACATAGTTGGTGACAGCATCTGTCCTTCACATACAGCCTGTCTGTGTCCCATCTCCTGAATTGCTGCCCAGGGCTCCCCAAATCAGAGAAACACATGGAGTTACAAAGTGTGGATACAAACCGAGCCTGAAAGCGTGAGGAGGGCCATGGGGCAGGGACTTCCCTTTTCTCATGGAGGCTGCTGTCTCATTCATTGCTCTTTAGATCTTGTACCCTCTTCCTGCAAGAGCTCTCTCCCTCCTTCCCTGGGGCTGAGCCTCCCTGTGCCCACCGAGACCCGCCGGCGCGGAGCCCCTCGGTGCAAGGCAACCCTCAGTTCTTTCTAGGGTTTCATTGAGGCACTGGCTCCTGTGGGGCCACTTTGGGGAACTGGTGAGCAGGGAACCATCTGTGTTTCTTATCAGAGCTCATGCCAGACCCATAGATCACCAAGAGATGCCGCCCCGCACCGGCACCCACGCCCCAAAGTGCCAGCCCCACTCCCCAAGGTGCCAGCCCCTGGTCCTCGTTTCCCTTTCCCTCCTGGGCTGGTGAAACTTTCTTATAAAACCTGCAAACCAAGCTCCATAAAACTCCCGATTCATTCTGCAGATATTTCCTGCGCTGGGGCTTTCAGCAGCATCTGCTGGTTTGAAGTACGCTTTTTATTCGTCCTGGGGGCACCATTACTTTCTGCTTTAGCAGTTTTGCCTGCTCTGTAGTCTCTGCCAGGCTCCATCCACGGAAGAGAAAATTGGTGAAAGAATAATAATTATGATTGTTATAAATATATATTTCATTGCGGTGGCCCTTCGTGCATGTGTTCATCCCTGATGAGGAGACCAGAGGGGAGAGCGGGTGATGCTCAGATCCTGACAGGCTCCTGGTGGCAGATGCCATGTCCTCACCCAACCCAGGGGGGCAGCTGCCCTTCTCCTCCTCCCAAGGAACCTACCAGGACACCCCACCTCTTCTCCCCAGAGTCTCTGGTGGGTCAGAGGGGCCAGAAGAACTGGAGACTTCCAGAGATGGGTCCCTGCAGGGCATGCCCTGAGGCAGGATGGAGCTGCTTCCAAGCATGTCCACCCATCGGGATGGCAGAAGGAGGGAGAAAGGAGAGAGCAGATGAGCTGGGGATACTGGTGAAAAAGACTCACAAAGTGGGGAACGGTGAAAAAGCACATAGTCGTGTCTTCCGGGCTCAGCCTCAGTTTCTCCATGGATGTCTGCTCTTTTCCAGCTGAGCAGAAACACAATAGACTGATAATTTCATCTGCAAATGATTCACATCAGCAACCAGCAGCAAATTTCTCCTCTCATCAGGGAATTATCTGAATGGGGATTTTATAAGTGAGCGTAGAGGATCTTTCCTTTTCTTAGAAGGAAATCTTTTTCCCTTCTTTCACCAGCTGCGGATGATCACCTTCTCTTCATGTCCTCAACTACACAGCCCCTGCTGACTGAGGATGCTCCCTGGGTGAGTGTCCTGGCCTCTCGCTGCCATTCAACCTTCTCCGCTTTCATTTCCTGCTGCAGAAAGGTTCAGGTATTTCCTGAAGGCACTTTAAATTTCCTTGAGGGTTTCTTCATTTCATCCTCAGTGGGATGGCCCGAAAGCAGGACAGAAGGAGTCGTGCAGAATGGGGTACATGGGGAGACTTTGTACTAATCAGCGTCTCCTGGCTAATTTTTCCACTGCCCTTTCCACCCTGAGCAGCCCTCCCCTCCTTGCAGATCAGACTAGATAGTTATATATGGTCCCTCCTGGTTTTGAAACATCAGTGAATGCAATTCCATCTGCAAGAGAGTCTAATATTACCTCTCTCAGATCATCCCCACTCCTAGACTCTGCAGATCCTGCCAGAGACCATCCGTACCTCAGCAGCTGCCGCTGGGGCTTCCTTGGAACATACAGAGAGAACGAGCCCATGGTGGATACTTTCAGCTATAGATGGAAAGACATCTCTGAGGTACTTGCTCTTCCGTAAACTCATTTGCCATAACTCTGCCTGAGGATCCGGAGCAGGTTGCTGTGGTTTCCCTTTGCAGCAAAACAGAGAAGAGGTGGGAGAAACTGCCCACATGCACATTTTACTCTAATTTGCTTCTACCCCACAGGAGCCTATAAACTGCTCTCCACTCCAGAGGGGCCCCACGTAGGATTTGAACACCCTAAAACACCCTAACCTGGCCAACAGCATCCCCCAAAGGCCAGGCAGTGCAGGCTGGGCAGAAACCCCTTCTGCCAGGCGCTGTGGTGAGAAGGGAAAGAGATGATGCCCAGGGTGAAATGAGATCTCTGAGAGCTGCCAAAGGCAGCTTTGGAGACTAGCATTACCACAGCTGGGATACAAAGGCAGAGGAGCCTTGTGTCTAACTGGGATCTGTTGTAAAACATATGCCCTTTGGTTTCAGCATCCTGAGGAGCAGCCGTGGACTTGGGTCGTCGGGCATTAGCAAAACTTTTAAGATGGATTTAAACTCCTGTGTTGGGATATTTTCCGGTGCTGATGTCAGCCCCATAACACAACACCCACCTCACTTGCACAAGCCTCACATGCAGCACCTTGGGGACATGCCAGCAAGCTGCTCCTCCTCTGGCACAGGAGCAGGCTCCCCTGGAGCTGTCACTGCCCCAGGCCTTGGTGTGCTCCCCACTGGGAATTTCATATCACAAGCTGTCCCCTTCAGAGCTGGCTGCTGCTCCCTCCCGTGTCTGACCCCGTCCCAGGGACTCATGCTGGGGTTAGAGGCTCATGCTTGGTCAGCTCATCAGCTCACGCTGAGCAGGTCCAGCAACTTCTCTGAGCTACCTCTGAAGCCAGGCCAGATGCTCCTGCGAGCTGGGCAATGAGTCATCAAGCTGGAGCAGAACAGTCTCCTTCTGTCTCTCCCACCCTACATATTGCAGCCCAGGAAGGAGGAAGAAAAAGATGAAAATACATCAACAACCAGAGCTTGTACCAATGTAGCACTAGCTGCAAAATCTAAGCTTTGTTTTTTCCTTATCCGCCTTTGCATCGGTCATAACCTCTGCTGGGAGCTTCCTCCCAGTTTGGTCAGAGGAGGCAGATCTTTCCTGTCCCACCAAGGGGTCGCTGGCTCCTTTTCCCCCTCCTGTGCTGCTCCGGTGTGTGCATCCCTGAGAGAGGAGCCTGCTCTCTGCAAAGCCAGAGCATCCTGCTGTGGCCGTCTCCTCGCCACGCTTGCCAAAAGAGCCTTCCCAAACACCCTGATATCTGTCTCCAAATGTAAACACACATTTCCATGGAAAACCCACAGCTCAGCTCAAACAGCAGGTCAGGGATGTTTGCTGAAAGCCCGGTGTCTGAGCCCAGAGAGAACCCGTGCAGCCCAAAGGGTCTCAGTTTCCCGTGTTTGCACACGAGGAAGCTGTTTCTTATGGTAATTTGTGCTTCAATAAACGTGAAATAAAACTCATTCTGCCCTTTCCCAGCTGGCGTCATCACCATTTCCCTCTGTTTATCACATCATAACCATTGCCCCGGCAACGTGGCCCAGGCGGGGATGCTGCCTGCAGGTGGGGAGAGCACTGGCTCCGCGCCCCCGAAACAAAGATCCCACTCTCACCCGAGCATCTCCAGTGGCCAGAGGAAGGCTGGGAAACAAACACAAGATGGGAGAAGGGCAAGGATGCTCTTGGCAGCAGCAGGCACTGACCCCGGGGCAACATCTACAAGCTTGAGCTTTGGAGGTGTCTGCCCTGGTGAAGCTGCAGCCATGGACATCCCCACAGCTCTGGGAAGGAGCCAAACAAAAAACCCAGCTCAGAAGGGAGGGACTTTGGGTGCAGTTTGGAGACTTGGACTCATCTCTGCACCCTCTCCTTCTCTCCTGCCTTGCTGGGACCTGGCCTCTCTCTGTGCCTCCCCCCTGCCCCAGCAAGTGCTGAGTTGATCCCTTCAAAACCATGGTCAGGAGCCCACCTTCCATGTTGGGATTTTTTTCCCCCCTTTCAATCCTGTATGGATTTGATTTCAGAACTCACTTTACAAATGGATTCACGACTCTCTGGTGAGCCCCCGGAGCGGCACAGCCCGCAGATCTCTCTCTTCTCCATCCTCTTCTGCTGAACCGCAGAAGAGCCTGGATCTCTCTGTCCGGAAGAGATTCCCCGCAGGACACACCGCGCCGCCTCCCGTGGTCTCCGCCTGCCCCCCCGCGGCGGCAGCCGGCACGCACCACCGACCCACAGACACCCAAACCCACCCCGGGACCCACGCACACCCGAACCCATCGCAGGACCCCTTCAGGGACCCCCACACACCCTGCCTGCACCCACGCATCCCCAAACCCACCCCAAGACCCATGCCAGGACCCACGCTGGGACCCACGCACACCCAAAACCATGCCAGGACCCACATACACCCAGACCCACACCCAGACTCACACTGAGCAGGGCCTATACCAGGACCCACACACCCCCAAACCCATGCCAGAACCCACACTGGGACCCACATATCCCCAAACTCATACCAGGACCTACACCAGGACCCACACACCCCCAAACCCATGCCAGAACCCCCACACACCCAAAACCATGCCAGGACCCACACGGAGCCAGACCCACACACACCCAAAACCATGCCAGGACCCACCCACACTGAGACCCACACTTGGACCCCTGCCAGGACCTACACCAGGACCTACACACCCCCAAACCCATGCCAGGACCCATGCTGAGACTCACACCTAGACCCACGCCCAGACTCATGCCCAGACCCATGCAAAACCAGACCCACGCCAGGACCCACACCCATAGAGCCAGTGACCTCTGCCACTGCAGCATCCCACCCACCCCAATTCCCACGCTGAGTGGGGCAGTAATGGGGGCTACACGGGTGAGGAGGGGGCAGGATTCATGAACACCTTTAGATTGCTTTGCATCTGCTAGTTTTAATGCCATTAACCCTCAGGTGTGCAAGCAATTCCCGTGTTCTGGGTAGTTATCCTGGGGGGGTTTCTGAAGATTTTGCCACCCTGCAGTGGGAAAAAAGGGTCCCCACCTCATCAAGCTCAGGACCCAGGCAGGTACAGCTTAACTCCATCAAGGGGAAAGCACTGGAACACATTCTCCTACCAGTTTGTAAGTGTTGAGAAGATAACAAGGCAAGGAAAGCAGTCAACACGGATTTCTTAAGAAAAAAAATCATGTCAAACCAATCCTGTGTTTCTTTTTACGACAAAGCAACAGCCTTATGGATCGAGAGAAGCAGGAGTTGTCCTATATTTTGTCTTTAGTGCCTTTTGATGTAGTCTCTCATGGCACACTTGTACGCAAGGGAAAGAAAACTGAAATGATTATAAACTGGGTGCTCCCTGCTCAAAACTTGCACTAATGGAGAAGTTATCCAGTGTTCCTGCCAGGCTGCAAGCAAGCGTGGAGCAGGATTTCAGAAGGGTTGGCTCTGGGCTCATGCATTCATTAATGGCTTGGTTGATAGAATAAGAGGCTGCCTATTTATTTTGCATATGTGATGGAGCAAGAAGGACACAGGGATAGGATTTGAATTTGAAATGATCTTGAGAAATAGGAGAGATGGTCTTGGGGGAAAAGTGAAGCACAGTTCAACAGGAGTAGGTGAAGTTTTGCCCTTAGGAATTATCAAGTGCACAGAAGAAGGAGGAGGAGTGACTGGCAAGGCAAGCTCTGAGAATGGCAGTGGACCTCAAGTTGAGCATGAGGCCACCATGCCACTCTGAGAGAAAAAGCCAAATGTTGCCTGGGCTGCCTGGGCAGCAGCAGCATTTTTGAAGCATGTGAAGTACAGGCTCTCCTTGCTTTGCCCTGGAGATGTGTCAATGAAGAGACGTTTGGGGCACAGCAATTCAAGAAAGATGTGGGAGAAGGCCAGAGAAGAAGGATGAGAAGGATCAGATGGAAATGCTGAGCCACTTGGGGAGAGCTTCTCGAGAGAGGAGACTGGAGAGGGAACATAATCATCTTCAAAGACATAAGCTTTGGGGCTCATACCAACCTGACATCAGTCCAACTCCTTTAACTCCAGCTATTCATATCAATGTGGATGAGATGGGTCTTATTTGTGTTGAGAATGGGACCTTCTGGAGGCCTCCAAAGCTGGCCTCAGGCAAGCCTGGCCCTGCAGGCAGTTATCTCCCCCTACCCCACGCTCTGAGTAGCCTGTGGGCACCAAAGCCCCACTGACACGTGCCCAGGAAGGACACAAAGACTAGTCCAGCAGCCAAGGGAGGGGTTGGAATGCCAGGGTCCCCGGGGGGCCCTTGTGCAATGCTTTTAGCTGGCACAGTCAGCAGATGAAGATTAAATAGCCAAGTAAAGTTGCTTTGCCTCTTATCAAAGAGCTGTTGCTCTCCCCTCCAGTTGCAATGACTCATGCTCTGCAAGAGCACTTTCCCTGGCTTCATCTGGGATGTATTACAGCCTTGGACCCCACTCTGCTTCCTTACAGATGTGGATTCTCCTGGAATGTCTGCCTCCTCCTCCTCCTTTCTAGTGGTTCTGCTTCTCAGGTGTCCCCCTCCCCAGCTAACAAAGTAGCCCCCTAAGTAGGACTCCCCTCGGCTTGTGCCCAGCTCCCAGGAGCCCCTGGTAACACGTCCTGGAGCTGTGGGCACTGCATCCCTTCCCTGGATGGGGAGACTCCCAAGGCATGAGCTTGCACTCTGTGGTGGGGAATGTGGGTGGGAGAAAGCTGGGCCACAGTGTCAGCCCTCCTGGAGACTGCTCCTGCAAGGACAGGGGTTGTGGCTCTACCTGGAAGGGGGCATTTGCCCCATGAACAGGAGAGCTAGGGTGGAAAGTCAAAACATCCTGGCAAGAGTGAAAAGCAGCCAGGAGACAGTCTGGGAGTCATCATATGACAGGAGGTGGAGGTTTTGCCACCAAGGGTGATGCTCAGGCACGTGAGAGGTGAGGGCCCACCTGTGGTCCCACCTGGAGGTGAGGGGGAAGGTAACCCTCCCTGAAGTGACCATTCACCTCAGTCATTTCTGCATTGACACAGCAGCCCAGCCACCTGCAAAGAGGATGCTCTCCAAAGGCTCCCCCTTTTTCAAAAGTCAAAGAGGCCTCTCCATGCCTGTTCCTGCCCACTGACCCCAGCTCTGTCTGCGTGGGTTCTCCTGTGGGTTTCAGAGCCATCCTCCTCTCCTGGACCAGTTTAATTCTGACCTGCAGAGAGGAGGGAAGAAGACATTCAGATTCAAGGTGGTGAGCCCAGACTCATTGGATCTTCATTACGAGCTTCCAGCTGACATTTCGGAGGGGGTGATGGCGTACCCCTCTGTTTAGTAAGGTTTAATTTAACTGTCTCAGAAGCCCATACGTCTTTCAGTGCCTGGGACAGTGGTGACTCAAGGAGGCAGCAGAGCTAAATCAGATGCCAAATACTGATTCCTCTGCACATCCCCAGGGACTGACAACTAGAGTTACTCTCACCATCTGTCTTCCCGCATGCAGCCCCTGGAGAAGATGCACGTTCTTTCAGCTAACAGTGAAGACAGCAAAAGGACAAATGCTTTCATTTCCAAGCGTATGGATTTTCTGTTTGAGTATTTTGGCATTAGGGGAAAGTGTTTTGCTCGTCTCCATAATGGGATGTAGCTGCTGCTCTTTGCTGTAGTAGCAGGTGTTGCCCCGTGCCCATGCTTTACTGCACATCACGGATGGCTGGATCCAATCCTCCACATGCCCTGCCCAGGATGTCTTCCAGGGATCTCGGAGATCCGCTGAGGGAAAAATTCATAAAAGATTGTATTTATTGTTTCTTGAGCTCTCACACTTACACCAGGCAAGTTTGGAGACTGAGTGGGGTTGTCCGGAAACTTGGAACACATGATAAAAGCATTTTCTTTCTAGACAGAACACATCTTCATGGGAACGAGTTCAGTATTAATAAACCATCAACTAGCAGCCAAGTTTGTTGTGTTAACTCAGAAGTAATGAGGTCGTTGTGAATCACGGGGAATCTGGGACGCGGGAGTAGAAACCAGCTCGTAAAAATACTAGATTAGACCAAAACCTGGAACTGAACCCTTTTCCTTTCTTTATGGTTGTAACTATTTAACAGTTTATATTCTTCACATTAGTTTTCCATTTCATGCTTCCAAGAAAATGGGAGGGGAAACCCCAGGTACCACAGAAACCATCCCAGCCCAGGGGGGATGCAGGAGCTGGCAGAGGCAGGGGGGGTGTTGATCCTGCACCCCCAGGCAAAGCCAAGAAGTGGGGAACGGTGCCTTGCCCCAGCTCTGCAGGGACCTGTCCCCAGATCACCTGTGGATGGGGCTTTGGCAATGCTGCTGTGCCTGAGGAATGTGGGTGGGTTGTGAGCTCTGCTGTCCAGCCTGATCTTGGACAGCAAGAGGAGGAGGAGGAGGAGGAGGAGGAGGAGGCTGGGGCTGGGGTGACCTTCCCGTTCTCCCCAGCTACTCATCTCTATAGCAGCATTTCCCAAAGGCTTTTTGTTCCTCTAGGGGTAGTCAATGGCCAGGGTACTCATGAAATGTGGGAAAATCACCCATTTGCAAAAGTTTTCTGGGCTACAGGTGTCTGGGGACTGTGGGGAAACAGCTGGATGTCAGGGTGACATCCGAGTCAGATGAGTTCTCACAGAGAAAGGGAGCTGTGGTGGGAAAAACTCTTCTCAGCTTTGCATATTCATTTATTATGATTAACAGGCTAATCCAGTGCTCCTCCCTACTCTCTGACAACCTCAATAGCCATCTGCACTTTGAATTACCTTTTTCCCTGAAAAGTCTGGCTCTTCAGACCACCCACAGCATCACCAGCCACTCCTCCTTATCCTCCTGCCCTTGCTGTCTCCCAGGGAGTTCCTTTCCATCGCACATCACCCTGGGGTGCCAAATTTGCCTGGGAGCAAAATCCTGGCTCCAAACACTCCTGTGCTTGTGAGGAGCTCACCCCCAAATCCAGACAATCCACCCTGAACTTCTCTCTGCTTCCTAGTCTCCACATGGTTGTGCCCCTGACACATTCTTCTTCAGCTCTTCTTCTCATCCTCACTTTCTGGCAGGTTTTCCTCATCTTCCTCATCCAACCACCCTGGATCTTTCTTCCTCGTGCCTGCAGAGGTGTGACAGTATCTCTGTTTGTATGGGCATGCCAGGCAAGGTGGCACCTCATCTTCCTCCTTCCATCTTCTTGGGGCTGAAAGCTGAAACAGGAGATGGAACATATAAGCTCTTCCAAACTGTGAGGTGCAGTGAACCCATTGGATCAAGGATTTAGAAATGCCCCACTCAGACCATCAGTGTTATATTCAGCTGTAATTTGCAAGTCCTTGTATTCAAGGCAATACTGACATTACTCTTAGTTTCCAAAAATGGTAAAACCAAAGCTTGGGTGGACCTGGAGCAAGCTCATCTGCTTCACCAGTTTGGCTCCCATGGCATTCTCTGAAAAGCAGAGAACAATTCTGCAAAGAATGAGCTGAAAAGTGACATATTCACCCTCCTTTGTTTTCACTTCCATCATCTGAAATCTTCCTCTTTTCTAATTCCTGAAAGGCTCCCCTTGTAATTAACTTTGCAGGAACATGTGAGCAACATGATGCTGCAGGTTCCTCAGCAGTGGAGGCAGCAGAGGAGATAAACCTGCAGGAAGCCAGGGCTTTAGTAACACCCGTCCTGGTGTCTGCCTGGCACAGAGCAATGATGCTGCTCCTTTCTCTGTGATGTCCTCCTGCTCACACAGAGCTGGGGCCACCACAGCCCTTGTGTCACCTCTCCAGACCCCAAAGCCCAGAGGGGTCGTGCTCCTGGAAGCTCTGGCTGCTGCTTCTCCCCCGGGGGTGCCGTTCATTGCAGGTACTCTTTTTTATTGGATTTTGTTAAATTAAACATATGATCCCATATTATCTGACCCAGCTCTGAAGTCTCCCAGGCACAAGTAAGCTCTGCTGTCTCAGCTTTTCATTTACATGTTTATTTACTGCCTTTCAGATCACCCGGTTTGCACTGTGCAGCCTCTGATGAATAAATAACCAGTGCCCTTGTAGGCCAGATTGATTAAATGTATTTAATTAATGAGCCCGGCTCCCCCTGAGGACTCTCCCAACTAAAATACTGAAACCAGCCTTTTGTATATGACACCGCCAGGACCACATTGATTTGCAGTAATATGAAAGAGGAATAATTTAGTAACTTCATTGATGCCATAACAAGGACATCCCCGAGGACGGGGAAAGGCTGTCAAGGGGTTGGGTCACAGGCTGTTCACACATGGCTTGTCCTCCTCACCGCTGTGAGGAGGATGTCTTTAATTCTGGTGGCAGTGGTTGCCTGTCCTTCCCTCACCAGCTGTACCCGAGCGGCTGGAGGGACCGGGAACTGGGGAGCCAGTGCTGCCAGATTGTTCCCAACAGGCACTGGGAACAACAGGGAATGAACAATTGTTCTCCAAGGGAAAAAAAAAAAAAAGTCTGCTGCAGCTCAGAAGGTGCTTACTGCTTTGCTTGGGTCAATAAATAGCAGTTCAGGGGAACAGGCAAGGCAGGGATGCTGTGAAAGAAGGACATTGCTGGAGGATGGGGAGACATGCTGGAGGAAGGCTCATAGTCCATCCAAAACTACCACGGGAAAAGGCACGGAGGAAAGACTTCTGTGTGGGTCTGAAGTCTTTTTACCTTGTTTCCTAAAAGATGAAGGTGACACGGCCAGACCAGGCCTGGAGGGAGCTAACGAGCCATGTGTGCAGATAAAGCAGCATGGTGTCGGGGAGCAGAGGGGAAGGGGTACCGAGGGGCAGCCCCAGCCCTGCTGCAGGGAGGGTGCTGGGGCAGTGGGGTGGCAACAGGGACTTCATCTGATCCAGCATGGAGTTCTCCTCCCACAGCACATGTCTGTGCCCATGTATGCCACAGGAAAGCCCAGCCTGGTGCAGATCAACACCACTGCCTGCTACCTGCCTGCAGAGCCCAGAGGATAAGTGCTTTCCAGGCAGCAAGCAGTTAAAAAAGGTGGAGGGTGACCCAGACATCAGACCTGAACACCTGTGGTGTTCAAGTAGAAAATTCAGCACGGCACAGAGCAGCACTTCAGGTGGAGACAGAGCTGGTTTCAAGGGCAAAGGGGTTTAAGGAGATGACACTGCCCACGGTCAGAGTGATGAGGCAGCCTCCTGCCCAGCCCCTGGGCTCCAGGGAGGGTGGCAGGCAGCGGGCAGCAGGCAGGATGAGGAAAAGGGGACAGGGAGAGGATCTGGCCCTGCGCTTTCTCGCTGACAGATGCCTGACCTGCAAAAGCTGCCTTTCCAAAATCCGCTCCTGAATCTTCTGCCCTAATTCTCCATTAGTGAATGTGATGACAGGCAGATGTTAAGAGCTCCCCCGGGCCACTCCTCACCAGGCGGGTTGCTGAGACATCACGATCCAGGGCTCAAAAACCTGCTGTGAGCAGCTCTGTGCACAGACTCACGGCCATTTGTACCTGGGGACAGGAGCTGCTGAGCTGTCCTTCCCGTGGGAGGCTGCTGGGGACA
>BJBW01006301.1:31924-44756 GCA_004320125.1 Scolopax mira
TTTGCAGAATATGGAAGAAACTGCAGAGTGTACCAGCTTAAACAGCTTTAGCAATTTGTTCCACTACTTCTCTTCCCAGCCGCTGCACAGCCCAGAGCAGTTACAGGCTGCTACACCTCTACCCCTGTTGGTCACTGGTGAAACTGGTTCTGTTCACCTCTCAGCATTTAAACCGTAAATGAGTGGGGTAATTATTTCACTTTGATATTTATAGCTTTGTTGCCTGCAGCCATGCTTCTGCCCAGCTCTGGGAGCTGCGGTGATGGGTTCATGTGCTTCCTCCCAGGCTCTTATGGCCTGAGTGTGGTGGATGGTAATGGTGGAAAAAGCTCAGAGAAGATCAGGGGTCCGAGCTGCTTTACAATGCAAATGTTAACTCAAGAAAGCTAATGTTTCTCTTTAGCTTCAACCATGCGTTTCCGTTTATGAATTCTTTCAGGCATCCAACTTTTATAATGGTTCTGTTTCCTACTTAGCAATTCCCTCCCGGTGGCTGTCCTGCTAAGGTTATGTTTAACCTCTAAGGTTACGCTTTCATGGGAAGTGATTTCGGTGGCAGTGGAGAGTGATTTCACCTAAAGGATTGCAATTTCAGCATGAAGGCCCCATCTGGAGTACTGTGTCTAGTTCTGGGCTCCCCAATTCAAGAAGGACAGGGAACTGCTTGAGAGGGTACAACAGAGGGCTACAAGGATGATGAGGGGCCTGCAGAATCTCCCTTACGAAGAGAGGCTGCGGGACTTGGGTCTTTTTAGTCTGGAGAAGAGAAGGCTAAGGGGAGATCTAAGCAATGCTTATAAATACTTAAAGGGTGGGTGTCAAGAGGGCAGGACAGTCTTTTTTCAGTGGTGCCAAGGGATGGGACAAGAGGAAATGGACACAAACTTGAGTGTAAGAACTTCCATCTAAATACAAGGAGGAACTTTTTTCCTTTGAGGGTGGCAGAGCCCTGGAAGATGCTGCCCATGGAGGTGGTAGAGGCTCCTTCTCTGAAGACATTCAAAACCCTGTGCAGCTTGCTCTGGGTGGACCTTCTCTGGCAGGGGGGTTGGACTCCAGAGGTTCCTTCCAACCTCATTGGTGATTCTGTGGTTCTGTGAAGACCTTGACCTAGCTGCCACCCTCACTGGCAGGCTCCGCGTGGAGAAGTCCAGCAAGACCCACCTTGGACTACCATACTCTAGCATTCATCCTACTTCACAGAGCGTGTGTAGACAGCAGACTTTGTGTGGGAAGGAAATGTTCTCCAGTCCTGTTTTGTAGTGGTAATAGCTAAATTTTCCATCAGTGTTGGGGGTTTTCAACCTCAAATGACTTTGCAGCCCACAGAATGAAATTAGCAGCAGTGAAGCACGACCACATCCGAAGCGGAGCACAGAAACCGCGGAGGGAAAAAGTGCTCAGCTGAGACTGTGGAGGAGAACAAGCAGGCAGAGCATTTCTCCCCAGCGGGAGCTGACACCTCAACTAACCTCTTTACGCCACCAAGGTTGGAGTTTATTAAAGACTATGAGTCAGCCAAACCTTGGGTATGAATCTCATTAGGCAGCAGAGCACTAACATGCCCTTGCTCCTGAGAAAGACTTTGTCTCCTACTTTTTCCAGTTCCCAGGACCTTCCCTTTCCAGCCTTCCCAGCCCCAGCAGGGACCTGGCTGACTTCACTTAACCTTCAGGTTTGGGGCAGATTTGTGCAATCTCTGTTTTCCATCCAGATAAAAAGTGATAATAGGCAGGAGAAGTGTAGAACAATGTGAAAGTCCATAGGGATTCACACGTGGAAGGGCAACAGCTTCCTGCTGGCCCTGCTGCCTCCCCAGCAATGCCAGGACGTGGCTCTGCTGTGGCAGCAGGAAAGTTGGGGTAAGGACAGTGCAAGCGAGGTCTGGGTCATGCTGTGGCTTGGGACATTTTCACTCAGTCCTGATGGATTTCTCTCATGGCATTGGTATAGTCCTCATGGTGTTTGCTGGTGTGATATCTCTATCCCTTACTTGTGAAACAGCGTGGTAGGGAAAAGCACTTCAATGTGGAGAGTGGCTTTCCAGGGCAAAACACAACACCAGTGCTGACCATCAGCATCACAAGGTCTGGGCTTTGCTCCACCAGCTCCTGTGCTGTGGGAGATGGGACCAGACCTTGGGTCCCTGAAGCATCACAGCTTTGGAGAGGCAAAAAACTCCCTGGAGCTGTGTGGGAGCAAGAGGCCAAGCCTCAGCAGCAGCACGAGGTTCAACACTGCTGTTTGCAGCAAAGCCCTCCCTTCCGAAATGCAGCCCCATCTGCCTCCTGGGGGCTGGCTGTCTCTGCACATGGTGCCCCCCTTCCCTGGTATTGGTGTCCTCCAAATGCCTTGCCCTCCTCAGCTCTGCAGTGTTTCTGGGTCATTCCTCACAGCCTCACAGGTCTCAGCCCTCTCAAGAAGTCCAACTTCAGCTCCTGGTGGACTTGGGAACTGTTTGCTGGGGCTGGGGACCTCTGTCACTGTTATGGTGTCATCTCTGAGCCTTTCCTCCTCTGGCCTTTAGCTCCCCCACTAAAAAAGTGGGGGACAGCAATTGCTTCATATCCAGCCATGGAAAAATGAGATTTAAAGGAGCATTTGTTATTGCTCTTTGGCCCCAAATGGAGAGGGCTGCTCATGGCAAAGGTTCTGTAATTTCCAGCCACACGGGCAATGGTGCCTCAGGATCTGGCTTAGAGGGGATGCTCTCCAGTGGTGATGCAGCTTTGTCACTCTACCAAGGAATAGCAGAAATAATGTCCTCGCTTGTCCAGGGTGGAACCCCCTGCCCAGTATATGCACACACCTCCCTTGGCACCTCCAGGAATATCATTCCAGGAATATTCCCAGGCGGTAGCAGATGCTGCCTCTAATTGTCTCTATGCAATTTCATACCAAGTCAATAATTTCTGTTTATCTGATGCAAAGTTGTTTCTGGGAGCTGTTAACCGATCTGTATCAGAGAAGCTGACAAGGAGATGTGTGTGTGGATGGACTGTCCGGGGGGAAGGTTGCGTATGAATGTCTGAATTGTTAATTATTACTATGTTTTCTTATAGTTCAGCAGGAAAGGTTTCTCCTGCCCATTTGCTTGTTACTTGGCAGGCTCTCAAACCTGTGACCTTCTTCCTCCCTGTCCTCTTCTGCCAGCTCATATATGAATTTTTTTGGAGGAAGGTGTTTTCAAGTTCACTCTCTCTAGCTCCCCTTTGCTGTTAATGTGGCTGATCAGGGGATTGAATTTTGCCCAGGTTCTTTTTTTTTTTTACCTTTCAAAGCACCACTTAAAGTCTTTTTTTTTTCCAGTTTGCCCTCTTCTCCATCTCCTTTCTGCCTGGAGGGTTAGATCCAGGAACAGAAGAGGAATGCAGAGACCATCTGAGGCGCTGCGCTGCTGGGACTTGCAGATTGATAATCTGTGTTTTAAAGTGGGCTGATCCCTTGGGAGTCCTGCTGTCTGCTGGGACCACTCACTATCCTATGGGATGTATGGCAAGCCCTCCCCAAGCTGGATGCAGGGAGCCCAGCCTGAGAGGAACCATCCCCGTCAAGGGCACGGATGCAGAACTGGGAGGGTAGGGAGCACTGCACAAGTTTGCAGCATTTTCTCTTATTCATAAATGAATCAAAAAAATATCCTGCCACTGGGGTCAGGCAGTAAAGATGCCTAAATTCCCTTCTTGTCCTTGAACCAGGTGACATCCGTTCATCAGGGATGCTGAAATCACTGTTGTGAGTGCTGCACCACGCCGGCCATACAGGCTTTGGCCAGAGAACTGCAGAGAGGATTTAATCAGGACTGACATGCAGGCTTCCAGCATCTTTCCTTCACACAGACATCATCTTCATCTGATTAATCCCTCATGTCTCAGCAGCACTGCCCCATTCCTGCAGTTTTTTTGGGTCTGTCTTAAGTCAGTTCTACAGAAGGGCTGTCGGTACTGAGGGTCCATCTCGGTCTCCTCTGAAGACGGGAGCGGAGTCTGTGCCTGTACCTGGATGGTGAGACTTTGGTAGAAGAGGGAGGGAGGGAGATGCTGGGCAGCACCAGACATTACACCAGACCAGGGATGTTACAAAGGCTGATCTGAGTTTGGCTCTGAAGATTCAGAGCTTTGCTTGGAACCACCTGTGGTTTGGGCACAACACCAGTGCTGGCTCCAACGTGCTCAGGTTTGGATGGGAGAGCGCCTGCCTGCTCCTTCAGCTGGAGAGTGAGGATAGGCAGATGGGTGGGAAGAGGCTGCTGACTTAGGGAAAGACAGATCAGCTTCACATCTGCCACCTCTGCCTCAGCCCTGTCCTCCGGAGGCAATTTCTCCAGCTGATGAGCATATTTCTGTATTCCAGCGTTGAACCATGGCTGTTCTGCTGAGCTCAGCATCCCGCTTCCCAGGCTGGGAGGGAGGGGGGAGGAGGCTGTGGCTGTTGTCAGACGGATGAACAAACCCAGCCGTGGCCCCAAGACTAAAACAATTTCACCCGAGTGATCGGGTCCCGCAGCAGCCAGGTCGGCTGCTGTGACAAAGGCAGAGCAAACCGTGCGGGGCCTTGCACACGCAGCTGACACCGACCCACGGGAGAGAGGAGCTGGTCCACCACGTGCAGCTCCGTGGTCTCAGGCGCAGGCAGAGACCCACCTCAAATGGATGGGAGGGGAGAAGGGGAGGAAGAAAAAAAGCACCCAAAAAGCCAGGCCTGAGTGAGAACTGAGAGATTTGGCACGAGGAATTACCCCAGTGGAAAACAGAGTGAAAGGAGAAAAAAAGACTGGCTTAATTTGCTCCAAAGTAACATTATCCAGGGAGATGGTGAGGACAGCTCTGGCGGGGCAGGCGCTGTGCCGGAGTGGAGGCTGCCCAGCAGATGACTCTGAAGAGGTTAGGCTTTTAAAATCCCGGGATATAAATCTCTGCCATGCAATTGCACAAGTCCTCCCCGTGTCCCTCAGGGGCTCTGTATCGTAATGTATTGCTGGGCTTCACAGCCCAGAGATTTAACGCCTGCGGGGAGGCGCCCAATGCCCATATGTCGTCTGGGTGTTTGGTGGGAGGTGTGTCCCCATGAGCTGGCTGCCAAAAGGTGGAAATTTTTTGGCCCATTAGGCCAAGCTCACGTTAAGAAATGCAAACTTGGTGTAGAGATGCTGACAGCCTGCGGGAGCATGGGGGGAGGGAGCTAAAAAGGCTCCGAGAGCACAGAAGGCTGGTCAAGGGCCAAAGCAAAGAACGGGCCATGGAGACAGCTCAGAGAGGTGCAAGAACAGCATGTTGGATGAAGAGCAGTGAAATGTGGGGTGTATATAAGAGAAGATGGATGCCCCTTGGCTCCTGCTGGAATTCCTGAGGGGAGGAGGCTCTACTGTTGGGTTGGAAGCAGTACAAGATGCAAAGTGGGATGACTTTCTGCACCAGCTGGAACCCCACAAGGCTCTTCCTTGCTCCTGTTCCTGATGGAGCATCTCCAGCCAAGTCCAGCCTCAGAGCATGTTTGCTTCCCAACTCTTCCTATTTTGCCTAGAAGCCACCCAAAATCCCAGCTCATACCCCTACGTCATGCAGAGATTCCTGAAGGCAGGTTCCTCAGCTCAGGCCCATCATTTGCTGCTGGGGGTTATAATTTCTGGGTCTGTGGTGAACTACAGCTTCACACAGGGACCTGGGATGGGCGTTCCTGAAAAGTCTGCAGAGGAAATGTGGTCAGTCCCTGAAACACACTTTAATTTTAGAGCTTTGGTTTATGCATTATTTTCTTTTCCTGGCTGCAGGGTCAAAGGCTTTGCAATTGCTGATGTCTGGCACCTTGGCATCCAGCAGCAAATGCCCGTGCTTGAAAGTTAGGGCAGAAAAGTACATCTATCTCCTGACACCAAGTCCCCATCCAGCCCTTGAAACCAAAGTGAGGGCTTTAAACTGCAGCAGCAGAATTGCAAAGCCTCTGCAGAGGGTCTAAGGCTTGCAGACACACAACTTTTTTCCAACAGCTTCTTTCCTTCCCTGAAAACCTGAAATATTTTGCCTCTCTTCCATCTCCTCTTCCCCCACCAGCATCACCCTATCTGGTGTTTAGCTTCAAAGTGCCCTTAGGTCTTATATAAATTTGATTTAGTGCCACAAATACCTTACGTCATGTTCTTTTGGAAGCTGTTCCCTGCTTCCTCGTGCTGTGGCCACGCAGGGCCAGCTCACAGCTGGAGGGAGGCGGTGGTGGGAGGGAAGGCTGCATTTCTGGGACCCCATTTCCTTCAATACAGAGGAAAGGGGTGTCAGGACCGATGACAACCAGGAAGAGGGATAGAATAGTTGTTGGGCTGTTTTAGAAGCATCAACAAAACTTTTGATAAGTTTATTGATAAGCTTAAAATGTATTAGTGGGAATGTGCAGGTAAAAGGGAGAAATGTGTGTGTCATTTAATCGCACGCAGGTCGAGAAGAGGTGGGACAGTAAATCCTGTGACCTGAGTAAAGATTTGCTTTCCAGACGCAAGGGAAGGGTTAATTTTTTGCAGATTTTCTGGACCAGCAACAAGTCTTTGGAAATGCTGGGGAAAGGCAACTCCGAGGAGACCCATACTCGCTGTGCAGATGGGCTGGGAGCCAAGCGTGGACAGCAGAGCTGCAGAAGGGGCTTGCTCTCTGACTGGGACCACCTCTCCTCCCTCCCCAGCTGTGAAACACAGATTCTCCTCCCTCCTCCTCCAGGCTTGCTTGAATTTGAGCCTGAGAAACAGTTCTATCTATGGGACTCCCCCTCCCATGCTTCCCAGCATCCCTGGGGTTTCCATATAGCAGGAGGAGCTGAGGAAGAGCTTCCCCATGACTGGCAGCCTGCAAAAGGGGTGGCTGTGCCACCACTCGTGCCCACCCATGGCACGGCCAGGCTGCCTGGGGACAGTCCCCACAGCAGGAGGACCTGTGCACAGAGTGGGCTGCGCAGCCCCCGTCATCCTCCTCTCTGCTGGTGGGACAGGGGCAGTGGGGTCTGGGGGAGTGGGGTGGTGGGATGAGGCAAAGGGAGAGGGAAAGGGTCCCAGATGGCATGGAGATGGGAACAGGGGGGACCACAGCATCAGTGGGGAGAATGGGAGGACCCTGCACTTACCTGCAGCCCACCTGGACCCCAGCCCACCATGCCTGAGTACCCTGAAGTGTGCTTAGGTGAGAGCTCAAGGGTGATATCTGCCTTGCTGGGACTGCACCGGGGTGGCTGACTGGGGCTCGTAGCACAGAGATCTCTGCTGGGTCATGTCCATCAGGCCACTGGACACAGGTGGGTGCAAGTAAGGAGGGTAAATCCAGCAGAGGGCCCTCTTGGGGAGGAAGCAGCCCTTTTCCTCCTCCTCCCCTTCTTTTCCTCCTCCTTCTCCTCCTCCTCCTTCTCCTCCCCAGGCTGCCCCTGGACTCCCTTGGACCGTGCACCCCAGGGTCCCAGGTGGGCAGGTGGGACAGCACAGCCCCACGCTGCCCCCAGGGTGGGGAGCACAGGCAAAGGACTGGAATCATTTCCTTCTCTTCTCCCTTCCTTGAAACCCACATCGTTGGATTTCTCGGGCCGTGCAGGCTGTGGGGTGCTGTAGATGTGCCCCAGCCCTGCTCCACCAGCACCTTCCCCAGGATGGGGATGGCCACACAGCACCCAGCATCCCGGGGACCGGTGACAACCTGTGGCATCCCTGGCATGTTCACTCCCTGGAGACATCCCTGTGTTCGTGTACGTTAGCAGGAGAGGACCCGTGGCGTCTCCACGTTCCCCTTCCCTCCTCCCTCTGCCCCCCAGGAGGTCTACAAGCCTTTTGGGGTCGGGGTCTGCTGACATGAGGCTTCTCCTGGTCATTGTGCCATCGCTTTTTTACGCTGCTACAAGTAAGTGTCTGTCTTTGTGGGTCACACCATCCCAAGGTGGGGAGGAAACCGGGCCATTCGATTGGGGTTGGGTGAGTGTGTGAAGAACTTTATAGTGGGATTTTGACATAGATCACGGCACAGGCATGCCTAAAAACACCCGTGAGTGCTGTCCTGTGAGGAGAGTTGGTGTGCCTGGTAATGCTGCTAGCCGAGCTGCTTACTGGTCGCTTTTCTGGGCATCCACGTTACCCGTAAACCCAGATTTGGGCTGCAAATTGTGATTCTGACTTTTATTGAAGAGAAGCGAGGGCGAGGAGGGGAGCAGAGGCAGCCGCCGCGCCGATGTTAAGGTCTGAAAGGGGATGGAGCCGTGGACAAAAACCAGCTTGAAAAGCAACACTTTTTGCTGCAAGTTAGAAGGGGGGGGGGGAAGGGGGGGAGGAGGTGGAAAGGCAAGAGCTCTGCACTATTTCCATTTTAGTCTGATTTGTTGTGGTTTACTTTTGTGGGTGGCAATGCAAACTGTTCCCTCCCCTGTGGGAGAGATACGGGGGGGGGGGTTAAACCTCTTTCTCTCATCAAACAGTTAATTGCTTGTGTCTCCATTAGGGTGGTTAGCTTTAGGTGCAGCTCAATCCACCTCCTTATGGGAAATGTCAAAGGGAATTGTGTGCAGGGTGCCGTGAGAAGGGGGTTGCAGTCCTGGGTGGGGGGCGATGGGGATGCCCCATGGCGTGGAGAACTTGGCTGCTAGAGACAGACGGGACAGGCCGTGCATCACCCTGGCCACGTCTCATGGCTCCAGGACTTTGCTGGCAGAATTTACACGGGGTTTTTTTTTTTGCAGAGAGAGGCAAGGTAGACCAAAGGCACGTTTCATTCAGTGAGAATTCAGAGAATTTGGTCCTGGCTGTTTTCTCGGTGATGCGTGGGCTTCGTTTACAATCCTGGGTGGCCCTCGTAAAAAGTTGAGGCAATTGTTGAGGTTAATCCTGGCTACATTTGGCTGCCTTCTCTGGCTGTGCTTCCTTCTGTAGCCCTGCAGAGCCGGGACAGGAGGGTCCCCACTGGCCACAGTGCCCATGGCCACCACATCCCACCTCTGCTAGGGAAGGTCAGTGGATTGAATAGGCTGCATCATCCCAAAATCACCTGTTTTCTCAGTGTTTTACCTTCCCTGAAACATACTTTTTCTCTGTATTATGTTTGTGGGGTTTTGATTTGGTTTTTTTTTTTAATTTTATTTTTTATTTCACCACCTTCTCTGCTGTATCTAGTTGTTTCTCTGATTTCTGTCCTGCATAGTCCCTGGTTTCTCTCACCCTGAGGGGGGTTAATAGAGAATGAGGTACTGTGGGGGTGGCTGGAGAGCATCAGTTCAGCTGGAAATCTGGGGCTTCAGCATCATTCCTGAAAAAAAAATAATAAAATAGAAGCATTTATGTGTTTAAATAGATACACATATATAAACTCCACTCTCTTAGTATTTACATAGCTCCATATGTGGATACGCTCTCTGCAATAGGGACCTGGAGGCCCTGAAAAGGTTCCTGTTACTTTCTGTAGGTCCTACATAAATTCAGACTAAGAAAACAGCCAGAAACCAGCATGACATGACAGTATGCAACAGAAA
The DNA here is from genome assembly GCA_004320125.1 of Scolopax mira. Classification (NCBI taxonomy): domain Eukaryota; kingdom Metazoa; phylum Chordata; class Aves; order Charadriiformes; family Scolopacidae; genus Scolopax; species Scolopax mira. The sequence goes on from BJBW01006301.1 coordinate 41,405, forward strand.
GCCTCCCAGGATAACTAGAAATGGAATTGAGACAGGAAAAAAATCTCTCTGGAGGTACTTGAACTCGGGTCTCAGGGCTGGGGTCGGATCTGGTTCCATTCAAAGGACTTGGAGATGGTAAAGACTCCCCTCTGTGGAACTGCAAGAAGGCAAGATCCAGGGGGTTTATAATACTCCCATCCCCCCTGATTTATGTTTTCTTACTCTTTTATCACACAAAACACTGTACTAAGGAGGCATGTTTTTCCTTACAAGCCCAGTCACTCGCCAACCTTCGCCTCTGCTGCCTGCATGGCACCCTCAAAATCTCACTTCTCCTACCACTGCTCTGGCCTCTTTTGAGAGGTTTCCCTTAATCTTTGTCCAGCTTTTAATTCACTGTCTATGTGTTTATCTCACAGGGATCCTGCAGAGCTTTGCCAAAGCCTGCCAGCCTTTGTGACAGGCCAGCTGAGATATCATTTTACATGAGGGATGCTGTGGGGGAGTCAGGTGGTCCCTGTGCACGTGTTCATGGGGGTCCTGAGAAAATACCCCCTCTCCTGCACTAGCAGGAGCCCTCCTGGTGTATAGTACCCATGGGCTACGGCAGGGTCTGGTCCAGCACTTGGCATCACTCATGGTGAGGTTTCATGTTGAGGAGCAGCTTCCAGCCCTTCCCCAGGTACTTCACACTGATACACAGCCCAGACTTCAACTGTTTTGGCATAAATGTCATTTCATTTAGTTTTTCACACATGCTTTTATTATTGGGTGTGATCTTGCCAGCATGAGGTATTTTTAGTAAACATGATAAAACCCTTTTTATTGAAGCATTAACACTCAACAGCTCCATTAGAAATAAACTTTTGCTTAAACTTGGCTGACATTTTTATTGTATTCGCTGCCTCAGAGAAACAGGTGCTCAGGAAAATCCAAAGGAGCAGTCACACGTGATGACTTTGTATTTCTTCATCTTGCAACACATTCATTTGCTAGAGCATTTGCTTGTGAGTGCCCCCTATGAGATATCAATATACCAGGGCTTTCCACTGGTTTTTATTCCCTTTTTGGATGGGTGTCCTTGCTCACACCTCCTAAGCCTCCGGTGACTGGTCTTGATCTGCTGGCAGAGAGCAACTCCGTGGGCACCAGCCCTGCTCCCTATAAAATGGGGGTTTTTTGCTGGTCTTAGTGTATAAAACAGAATATTGCAAAGTCAATTCCCCTCCCAGCTCAGTTATAACTAACAAGTAGAAGTAGAAGATGGATTTTCCCTTTTCCCAACCCCCTTCAGGGGGTTTTTGGCAGCATCCTAGTCCCATTCAGTCTGACCAACTGGGAAGAGCTGACACGAGTCACGCCATTGCTGGAGGAGATGCCTCCAAGCAAGGTGTTATTCCAGGCATCATCTTCATTCTGGGTGAATAGTTTCATGCTGATGGCGACGTTTCTGCTGCTTCCCAGCAGGATGGAATTTGGCACCCAGAAAGTCCTACTCATTTTGGAGCAATGCAAGCAGGGGAAGGCCATGCACAGGGTCATGCACAGGCTGTTAGAGGCTGATACCACACCTGTAGGTGTCTGTAGGAACTTCACGCCCGGGTCCATCCCTCTTGAGCTTTGAGTGGACCAAAATTTGGTCTTTACAAGTAAGACGATGCAGTGCTAAGCGACAGGCCCATCATCATGCAGGAGAACTCTGTCTGTGTCTATCTTCTTGGAGAGGTTTAGTTTTATAAAGCAGAATTATGCCTAGAAGTATTTAAAGTCACTGAGGCTCCACATTAAGGAGAGGTTTAGGATAAGGCTGTCTGGTAAAGAACCCCCTCCCGAGCAAATTCCCTGGGAAATGCCACAGGAGCTGCCTGTGCTGCTCACTGGAGAGAAACTACCACACGCTGGCTCATGTCTTCATTCTTTTTGATAGATGTGACATTGTCGTGGCATTTGGAGGCTGGGAAGGGAAGACCTCCAGCTCCAGCACACTCAGCAGCCCTCACCCACATCCCTGGTGACTTGTCTGTCATAGCCTTGACTCGTGTCTGTTGTGTTATCAGAAGAAAATAGGTGTTCTTGCTCCCAGCTAAAGGAACAAAAGATCACGCATAAATGAAGTTTCAGTGACAAATTTTTACAACATTTAATAGCAGACATGCTTTTTAATGTCCTAAGCAGACAGTAATTCATTTGAAAGTTGTTAGGCATTTCGGTGTTCTGCAGTAGCATGTGTGATACCCCTCTGAGTTTAGACACCTCTAATACAGAAATATAACCACAAGCATTTATAAAAAGCTAAAGTTACCTCTTGCTTTGCCAAAAGACTGGCCAAAGGCAGGTATTTCCAAGACAGAGGTCTCTGAAAGCCCTGTACCAAGGATACAACCCAGATTTTTCACTTTGGGGTAAAGGGGACATGGCCCTTTCTGACAGTGCGGAGCCCCTGGCACCAGAGGTCCCTGCAGGGTCAGATCAGCCCAAGGGGTCCCCAGCTGGGCAGGGAGAGCTGCCCCCCACCAGCTCCCACAGCAGCACAGCCTGCTCCAAGGTGAGGAGATGGCTCAGCCCTCACAACTTTATAGAAAAGGGATTTCCCTTCATGCCCCAGGCTGCCCTGTGTGGTCCCGACTGGTTTAAGATGGTAGACAAAGAGCAACAGTGACGTGAGTCTGTTAAAAATGTCACTTGGACCCATTTTATGGCTTCAAGTGGATGGAGATCTCTTCCAGAGGTCCTTGGGATGACTCCAGTTTTCAGGAAAGATTTATGGGGCCACAATAGACTCTGCTCCAAATCTTTAAAGACTTTGAATCATGTTGATTGAGTCCATCGGTTTTTGCATGGATTTGGAGTCCATATTTCCCCATGAACAAACACCCAGATGTGTCAGTAAATCCCAGGAAAGGCTTGCAGAACCCTTGGCCAGTCAGAGAAGTCCAGGGCAGGGATTCAGACAGTGCACACTGTTTATATCTAGCTCAGCCAGCTATTGCAGAAAGCGGGGATATTTTTAGCCTAACAGAAAACTTCCTCAGATCCAGCCACAACCTGTCAGTGAGAGAACTTCCTTGGGGTGGACAGGGCACCCGTGGTTCGGCTGCTGGGCCAGCTGGTGGGGACCACATCCATGCCATGCCATGGGGGGTCCCCACCAGTCATCCCTGCATCCTCTCCACTCTCCATCACACCACAGTGCTTGCTGATGGGATTGTTAATAGAGAGGGGGGTGAGTGTGAGTGAGGCAAAGTGTTTTTAATTATAGCATGCACCATTAGCCATTAATAACCTGGCAGTTGGAGGAAATCCTGAGCAACAAGCTGCTCCCCAACCTGGCCTCAAGCCATGTTCCCCTGGTGCCTGATGGCTGCCACTT